>VYZS01002108.1:14112-24811 GCA_013400695.1 Neodrepanis coruscans | reverse complement strand
TTCCACTCCTTCTTGATGGCCACGTCACCAAGATATCCGCGCCCATGTCTGCCACGTGCAGTTTTGGTGGGGGAGGAAAGAAGGGGACAACTCTGAGGAAATCCCGCAGGTTCCCATTTCGAATCCAAAGGCACTGATTCCCCTCATCCCTTCAGCTCTGGGCTTGCATCCTCCTGAGGAAAAAGCCGGGACGGGGTCGGGGGGTGCGGAGAGGGGGCTCTCGCTGCCGGAAAGCCCCAGGGGGAGGGCTGAGCTGACATCACGCCCGCATACACATAAACACACACACAAAACACATACACTCCACAGCTCCCGAGGGCAAAAACAAAGAAAAGAAAAAGTTAAGAAAGGAAGCAAAAAACGAAAGATTCAACACCTCACCCCTCGTTTTGGTTCTGAAACCATAACACTTTAAAAGCCACTTGCTTCCATGTTGAACCTCTGTGAACCCTTAATTCACACAAACAGGCCTGAAAACAAAACAAAACAAAACAAATAAAATATTGTTGTAATCTGTAGCACTGTTTTGTTCAACAGAGATATTTCTCTAGAAACACATCCACTCCATTGGTTTGGAGAGGGAGAGAAAGAGAAATTCCAGAATCCTGTCTCATGATTTCTTAAAAATTTCCTTCCTAAATCTCCAATAAGCCACTTTGTATATGGAAAGCAGTCTGGCCTCGTTAGGCATATCACCACTTCCTCCATATTCCAAAAGAAGGGCTATGCAGTCTGGATTACTTCCTCCAGCTGCTTTAAACAGTACTGTTGCATGATCATCTGCTAAGACCTGGATATCTCTGCCTTGAAGGAGGATACAGAATTTATATCCAAAGTGATTTGTAGATCATCATGAAAACAAACCCAGAGTATTTCCCTCTTCATTTTCAGATGCATTTAAGTTAAAAAAAAAAGTTAAAAAAAGAAACATTTCTTGTGGCAAATTTAAAACTCAAAGGTAAAACAAGAGGTGTACAGATAAAAGTTCAAGTGCTCATCTGAGTGGAGTCTGCTTTGATCATAAGTGTTATAACTGAGGACTTTCAAACTGGCATTTTTCAAAAATACTTCATTTTGTTAATTAATATCCATAGGATTCTGTATGTGGAAGGAAAGAGGGAGGGAGTGGAATAAGGAGAAATACATAAGTGTGAGAAGGCATGTAGAGCAGTAAGTCTCTCCTCTCACATGCATTCTGGAAACATGTAAGCATCACTCCAGTCTAGCAGGAACACTCTTCTATGCTTGCTTTCCTTCTAAGAAACCAAGTCTTCTCATTTATAACTCCTCTTTGTTTCCTCAAACAGCAAGCATATATATGTCAGTGCAGAGGAGTATTTCTCTTTTCCTGACTACATACCTGTATGATTAAGATGTGCCAGCACATCACAATGACCATATTCAAAAGGAATGCCTAATGGTGTTACTCAATATTCATCCTAAATGTTCACATTTCCACCACTCTTCAGAAGATCAACGTCTTTGCATCTTGGTTTTGCAGCTTCATGCATTGCTGACCAATGTTTTATGCATGGCTGATAGACAGTACAATTGTATTTAATCAGAATGAATACCATTTCAAAAGCGCCCCTTCCTGTAGCTTGAAGAGACTTAAAAAAAAGAAGAAAATATAACTACATTTTCAGGTATGTTGTCTTGAAAGTTAAAGACATCTAGTAAGTTTTGAAAAGCTTTTCCTCATTTTTCGATACAAAGTTTTCACTTTTAGAAATCTGGGAATCCAATACATGGTAAATAAAGCGTAATGTCAGCTGCTAGGGAAATCAAGGTACACCAACACAAGCTCAAAACTGTCAGTTTGGAGTGTGGAAGGCAAAAGCAGCAACACTGACTTTGAGAAAACAGAACCAAGTGTATCACAAGGAAAACAACAATTAAAATAACATAACATTCAAATATAGTCCTTATTTCTAAATTTTTTGCAAACATTACAGTGTCCCTGGAAAATTCCACTTGTGGCTTTCTGTTTCACTTGGTATTTCTGAATATGGAGTCTACTCAGTGGTTGTTGTCAACAAAAGTACAATTGACATGTGTCTTACTTAAAGCCCATATTCTGTTGTTTTTGGGTTCCATAGTTTTCATGGATAACTACAACTGTGCATTATTTACTTATAAAATAGTGATCCTGAGTAAGAGTCTAATTTTACTTCTAGACTCCTCTTTGGAATAGGAGATATCTACATTGACTGGTGGGGCAGCTGAGGGAGATCAGCATCATAGTGTTAGTAATTTTAACTTTTGTGAATGTCCTACTACACAATAAGTTTTTTAAAAGGCAACAGTTATCATAACTATCCACAATTTTATTGAAGTACAGTATTACCAAATGTACCTGGAAGTCCAGATAATTCCACTAGAGAGATAATTCTTCAGCATTTACCTTTCTACTATAGAGTCCTCTAATCAGAGTTTTTAAAATTAAAAGGAGTAACTAAATCATGAGCATGATCTATGAAGTGGTAAGTAGTAGCTAACTCTTTGCAAGATTCATTAAAACCAATCGCCGAAAAATGCTGAAATTTCATGGACACGCAATTATTGAACACCACAAAGCAAGATATTGCATAAGAACATCTTACAAATGCCTCAGGGCCTCAAAATGGGAATATGGCAATATCATTTGATGAAAGTTAATAAAAATTCAGATAACTGAATATTTTAATACTCATAATTTTATTATATATTGTATTTTCTCATATTAATTTCTCAGATTGATTCTTTTCAGAAGCATGAAGATGTTTTGACATTTAACAGAAACTGGAAGTTAATATAGCTGAATTACTTATGTATTGTAAAGCTCACTTAAGTCTCCCAATACCATAAAATGTTCCAAATGAATCATTTTCTTTAGATTGGGATTTTACTTAGAAATGCAGCTGAAGCTTGTTTTCGGCAAAAGAGGGGAGGGAAATGAGGTAAGAGGTTTTTAAAGATACCCGCCTACTACTGATGAAATTATCTGATAAAACTAAAAATCTCCACTAGCCTCCAGATCTGCAAACAAAAAAGGTACATTCCAGTTAAAACAACGTCTTATTCTTGTACTGTTCTTGTACCTTAAGATGGTCAAATAGGAACAGGCTGCTAAAGGTCTTATAGTATTCTGAAGATAAAGAGTACCTAGAATAAAAAAATAGGTCCAACTTTATTAGCTCATCAATTACCTAAAACGTAAGTAGCATGTTCAAAATCAACTCAGTGATCACCTAAAGTATGATGAGTGCTAAACTGATCACTGGGTACATTTCACCAGGTGCTGGGCATTTAGTTTCATCTAAGATGATGAGCATCTAAACTGCAGAAGCCAACAGGAGTACTGTGGGGAGTTCTTAACAGAGAGGAAGCACTGACATTCTTGTTATTTAAATCCAGAGAGGAGAGGCAATTACCAATAAGAAGTGGAGTTTCTCCTTTCTAATTTGTGGTATTGAATAAACACTCTTTTCCAGTAACATTCATACATTTTCCACAAAGCCAGCTTTTGCTGCCAAAGTTAATACTGTTTCTCCATTGCATGTTTTGTATTCCAATATTGTTTCATAAAATGCTGAAGAAAGTGAGAAAAAGATAAAATTAAAGCACAAAGCTGCTAACTCATATACATATACCAGAAATACTTAAATGCTCAGTCTTTATGAAAAGCACTTGTAATTATGTTAACCTAACTAGTATTGCAAAACACACTGAATACTGAATAGCAGTTTTTGCTTTGTCTGTAAGTTTCTGAACAAAATGTTAAAAATGATTCAAATTATTTGCTGGTGCAAACTGATGCAAGTTTTCCAAAACTAGAAAATTTGCCTGAACATTTAAACAACATAAGCAAGATGCTCCTTGGAGGACTTGATCATACTTTTTTTTAGTAAACAGTTCTAGCCTTTTGTGTTTATTGCTCTATATTTCTTTTTTACTGCCCTTATTTTGTGGGATATTCTTACCTTATTTACCACGTAAAATTACTTCAGGTATTGGAATTGGCCAAGCTGCATCCTCATGCAGTGGAAACCACCCTCTTTGATCAGTTTCCTCCAAAGCACATGTCAGGTGTACAAGTTCTTGAAGCCCAGACACCTGACCTTAGAAACTCCAACAGATAAACAAGATGTAGTTGAAAGGTAATATACTGAAAGCTCAGATTTGCAAAGGGACTATATTATTTTAGGGTTTTTACCTTGCTTTCATGGATGTTACAATTTCCCTATTTTCCTCACTAGGTACTAAAATGGTCTCATCTCGTGTGATTAATTATCACTTTTAATGATCCTTAATGTACTAAAAAAACCCCAAAACAAAACAAAACCACTCACAAATATTGCTTTATCTTTCATGATCGATCAAAAAATACAAAGAAATTTGGAGTCTCTGTACTGCTTCTGCAGTCATGGAAGTTTATTGGATATTCACAGGAGTTCAGTACACAAGCCTGGGTGATGGTCAAGCCATGCCAACTATTATTTTCAAGGTGTTAGAGTCATTGAAATACCCAGTGGATTAGTAACAGAGTATGTCAAACCTTTTAACTATAGTCATCAACTTAAATTCAGTCTGCTCTCTCACCAACTTCAACTATGGCTTAACTATGCTTTTTACTAGTGATATCACATCAACCAACTGTCTTGCTAACAAATTCTGGCTAAAGTTGGAAGGTCAGAAATGTTGCTCTGCACAACATCTTCTAGGTTTTTGAAGCGTAAAATGTAGTCTTTATATATGGTAAAAGATGCATAAGGAGAAAAGCCTTAAGTTAACATATGCCTAGCTGTACCTACCCAGGTTTTCCAAGTGAGTTTTGGGTTTTGACAGTTTCTCTGTTTGATTCAATCTTAGTAACTTAACACATTTTTCCTTTAATCAAACTGAGGACACCAGATGTTGTATTATTTTTTTTTTTTAAATTTTAAGCTACTATTCCCACAGTTTGTACAGCCATTTGTTGTATCTACCACACTGAACACTTATCATCAGAGTGTTGCACAAATATTAAACAATTATACTTAGCACCTGCTGTAAATTTTTCACCAAACAATCCTTGCAGTGCATTCTAGTCCTTCTGCAAATAGAGAAGGAACACTGGAAATGCTATTTGGAGGATATTTTCTGAAAATTAAGCGTTAACCAGCTTTCTTTTTAGACAAATTTCTACACTGCTCTTGTAAGCAGTAAGTCAATCAATTTACCATAGCCAATATTATAATCCCATCCACAAATACTTTACTACCTAGTATATTATGATAAAGCTTGTGAACCAAAATAAAATTAGTAAGAGCGTACAGTCAGACTGACTCAAAAACTCTTGGATTCAAGTTCCCACATAATACAGTTTCCCACCTCTTTCAATATGTACTGGAGCCATGGCCTGGTTTTTAACTGCAGGGCAGGAAATCTGAAGGAACGTATAAAAAATGTGCACTTCATTCCCATTTTCTCTGAAGGAAAAAATATACATCTTTGGTCTTGAGTACCATCTCTGAATACACACACACACACAAAAACACAAGTCCACAAATCATTAACAAAAGGATATTCACAGAAACGTTTTCATTTGGGGTTTAGAAGAACAGACCTTTATGTTGTTCATAAAAGACAATGCTTTTCTGAAGGGTTCTCTTTTCCTTCCAATTGTGTTTCTAATCAAGACTACAGCATAAGAGCCCAAAAGAAGATTTAACACGTAAGTTATACTGATGAACTGGTCATCACAGTGCACACACTCATATCGCTCTCCCTCATCTCATGGGCTATGCACTCAGCTGACAGGCAAGAGAATTCTGAGTCAAGGTTCTCTTATGTATTTGTCCTCCTATTTTCATGAGCACTTTTCTAATTCCAACAGCACCTAAAAGCTTCCATCATTTAACCCACAAATACATACTGTTCTGAAGACTCACAAACCTTTTAGACAGCAAAGATAAAATCTCTCTTGGACTAACAGTTTTAGAAGTGTATCTCAATAAACATATCTACAACCTCAGCCTGCCTCTGCTAAAAGGAAAGTACATTTTAGAATACATTAACATTTCATTGCCAGATGAGAGGTTCTCTTAATGAAACTGAACAGTTAATTTACACAAGGTAATGTATTAAAGAAAAATTTGTAACATTCATAATCTCACTTCCTCCACAATAGCTTTAATGCAAACAGAAGTTACCTTCCCTTGCCTCACACCTTTCCTTTAGAAAAACCTACATTTGAACACTTTATGCCATTGATGAAATTTTTGAAGCATCTTTTTAATGAATCATGATCACCCTACTGGAGTCACATGGATAGACTGTCATGCCCTGCCAGCATTACTGAAGTTGCTGTCCTTAGGAGAATCGAGACTGACAATTATTACAGTCCATCATATTATATCTACCCTAGAGCCTGAACCAAAAAAGGCTCCAGAAGACCTGTGAGATCACTGCTATGAGATGATCAATAACATCCAATAACCTCAGCAATTCCAAGAAGAGTTAAAAGCACTTAACATTATAGTTGTTTAGTATGAAAATCCTTTTATTTTCAGAAAAATGTATTGCCTTTCTACCACCCCTTTCTCTCCAAAAGATGAGAGGAATAAATCAGTTCACAGGCCATCATAGAAACTTTTCTCTGATCATAGAAATTCCATATCCATATGGTCAGCTATCTCCTGCTTTGCGCCCCTGATTGAGTATGTTACAGGTAACATAAAGATCTTCTTGAACACGGACTTAACAAGAAAGGTCTCAGATAAGCAATGTTTCAGAATTGTTGGTGTACTGTTTTCAAATTATGATACCCCACAAAAATTAGCATATTATAAAATGAGAAAGCCAGTAGGGTAGCAAGGGACTGTGACAAGGTAGAGTAAGTATAAGGCATACAGCTCACCACAGCACAAGTGCTGGACACATTGCCAGGGGTCTATACGCGCTTCGAGAGCCTGATTTGCTACATCACTGCTGATAATACACTGTGCTGAGATGACAAGGTCTGACTGAAGCATGGATGTTCCACAAGGATCATAGGGGAACATAACAGCATGGCTGATACACACCGAGCAGCAGCAGAGACATCCCTGCTACATTACATGTCGTATTGGAAAGGCTAAAAAGCTCAGCAGCAAAATTCTCTTCCATTCACCCTTGGCAGTGTATTGATTGTAAGACTCACAGTCAAGATCTCTGGAAACAACTGCAATGCTTACTCTGAATGAGTTTTACTTTTTGTATTAACAAGAATATTTTCCTTAAATAGCATTTTGAGCAGCCTGATATTTTTCTGGATCTTTTTTCCATTCACTCCTTAAAAACTAGATATTACTTCTTGATGTTTTCCTTAAAAAAAAAATCTGCTTTCTAAATTACTGTTTTTTCATTGGAAAAAATATGAACTACTTGCTAATCATGGAAGCTGCATCTTTTCTTGGAAAGAAGTGTATCAAGCGTTCATCACTTTGAAACATGTAAAGTTATGTGACAGTTAATGTTATTCTAATTTCTTATCCTTAAAATAAACTAGACAATCTTAGCTTCATTCTATAAATAGAGGGCCCTTAGGCATGCAAAGAGGTTATTCATAGCAATAAAATAATTAATAGTAATCTAAATTTCAGTTCAGTCTATTAAATATCACAGTTTTAAACTATTTCTCTGTTAGTCTAATTGGCGAGCATACAGTATTCTCACCTTTTCAAACCATTATCTTGCCACTGTTACTCTGGGGCCTGCATTTTGAACATCCAGGAATGGTGCCTTGCAAGCTGAGGTGTCCTGTGATACTTCTAAAATTAAATACACAGTTGCTAGATAAATTAAGGTCTGACCTTGTACAACTGTAACATAAGCAGACTCGACCCACAGGAGAGTATTACACATGACTTCTCTAAAATCTCATCAAATGTAACACGAGGTCTGCGAGGTATAAGAAGATAATCTATGCCCCCATTGGCTAAACAACTCCCATTAAGAAAAGAAATTATTTGCCAATTATTCTCAAGGGCTATGTTAACAAAATCCGGACTAAAAAAAAATCACAACAAAAATCACAACAAATCTGAGAAGGTTTAGCCTTTAAATAGTTGCATATTCCACCACATTAAATCACTGAACAGTAACCTCTCTCTCTGAGGGTGACATGATGCAAAGCTTTATAGATCCAATGGCAGACAATTATGGTACTTACTTAACTAGATTTAATAACCTGAAATTGGACAAAGAAGCAGAAAGCACAGTACCACAGACAGCAGTGATGCAAAATGGAATAACCTCGGACTAACACCAAGAACAGCAGCACCCAGTGAGTTAAATCCCAGGCCTGAGAAGAAGCTGCAAACATATCACAGATTCAAAACCTCTGTCTTGTTTTGGTTTTAACCAATGAGTTACCAACTTAACCAAAATGAACAGACAGCAAGGGTAATATCAAACTGAAAAAACCCCAAACTTCCAACTTCTCTTTAATTGTTCTAATGAAATTAAATTGTATACTGTGAACTCTTCCATAACCCACTTTCACTTGCATTTATAGAACCATAAAACTGTAAGCTTAACTAAGGCACTACATGCATTTCAGTCTCTCAACATGAAATCAAAAAACCCATTTAATGATAAATAATATCCATTGCAACTTATTTTGCCAGTGTGAACTAAGTGTGGCATGCTTCTAGAAAAACCCAGTACAACAGAAGCAGATACAAATAGTGCTGACATCCTGCTCTGCTATTGGCTAGGAGATGATATGAACTGAAATATATTCTCATCTAATTAAAAAAAAATATTCATAATATATATAAAGAACACAAAAGTTTTAATTATTTACTTTGAGTTCTTTCATCTCCTTCACATAACCAGGACACTATCAGAACTAGTGTATGTCCACAAACACGGTATTGTTTTGATTTTCAGATATTTTTAATAACATTTTGCATTGCTGTATAAAGAATCCAATTCCACTTTTATATAATTATTAGGTATAAATCCATCATTTATGTTCCATGCAGAATAAATAAGACTTTTATGCAGATACCAAATCATAAGGCAATTTGCAAGGCTTCACCATGAGATAAATTCATTGGCAAGACAAACAACGGACAAGGAGTCACAGCAATAGCAATGCCTTCTTAGGGTGCCTATACACTGTAAACATATATACACATAAAGTAATACTCCTAACAGAGTCCCCAGTCTTAAACAAATAATAAATAACCTGTGAAATGCTATGTGGATGGTTTGGAGATTTTTGGGGTTGATTTCAAAACGATATATTTTCTGAATGTACACTGATAATACTTCCTAGGTCTTGGCTTTGTTATGTCTTAAAATAAAGTATGTATTGAAACAGTGTTCGACAATTTGGGAAACTTCCTACAATATCACTTCAGGCTTACTCTTTTTTTACCCTTTGTATGTAGCAAGGACACTTACATGCTTGGGCTGTCTAAACAGACAGTCAGAACAATTGTTTGAACAACGCAAACTGGGCTAAAAGATTGCTTGGCACAGAACAATTTGTGCTGTGGTTGGTTAGTGTAATCAGGAGAGAGATCATCTTGTGCGACCAGCAGAGAGAGGGGGGAAAACGTTAAGATAGTCTAATTTAAAAAATGCAGAAACTTTTAAAGGCTATCAAAGATTTTGATAAGAAAGAGAGAGCCTCTGTGCCTTGGAAAGAAACCCTGGGACGTTCTGATGCAATCTCAAAGAAAACAGAAGTGGGGAAGCACAAATCCTGATTTTTTCTATAAACTGTATTAATCACTTTGCTTTAGTTACAGATTAACGGTAGTGCATGTTTTAATAAAGGACTTGCTTTCAGCAAAAGCTCAATGATATTCTGAAAATCAGTTTGATGTGTTTGCTTACCAGATATAAAAGAGAGGAGCTCAAGAGCAGGAATTACAAAGAAAAATTTGTCCAGAATCACAGCAGCACAGAATATGCTGAGTTGGAAGGGACCCACTAGGATCAAGTCCAACTCTTAGCCCTGCACAGGACCATCTTCAAGAGTCACACCACGTGCCTTGAGAGTATTGTCCAAATTCTTCTTGAACTCTGTCAGGCTTAGTGTTATGACCACTTCCCTGGGGAGCCTGTTCCAGCACCAACCACCCTCTTGAGGAAGAACCTCTTCTTAATATCCAACCCAAACCTCCACTAACACAACCTCAGGCCATTCCCTCAGGTTCTGTCACTGGTCACCAAGGGGAAGAGTTTTTGCCTCTCCTCTTCCCCTCACAAGGAAGTTGTGACTGCAATGAGGTCTCCCTTCAGTGTCCTCCAGGCTGAACAGACCAAGTGACCTCAGCTACTCCTCACAGAACTTCCCCTCAAGGCCCTTCACCATCTTCATTGCCCTCCTTTGGACACTCTCGATCAGCTTAGTATCTTTCTTATAGTTACAACGCAAATACCATAAAGCATTCCTCCCTACGCAAAACTCACCCTTTAAAATAGCAACTAGACATAAGGATAAGACCTAATGGAAAGACAACTGGATCTTCAAATGAACATCCTGTTCTCCTGTACCCGTAACTTAACCTATTTTTCATTGCTCTCTCCCATGGTCTCTGTATCAAGCCCCTTAAATAAGTTTTCTATTTTCTGCCAGTGTCCTACGGATTTTTTTCCTTTATTAAGTGAACACGTTAACCGACAAACACGGGGTCACCAACACCCCACCCCCCCCCCCCGCCGCGGGCCCCGGGCCCCC
>VYZS01002108.1:1648-13638 GCA_013400695.1 Neodrepanis coruscans | reverse complement strand
GGTCCCCGGTCCCACGGACGGGCCGCCTCCGCGGGGGAAACCCGAGCTCGCGCACTGCGCACGCGCACTGCTCCCTCTCCGCCCGCAGGGGCCGCTGCGGCGCGTGCGCAGGTCGGCGCGTGCGCCGCGTCCTCCGGAGCCATGGCGGGGGCGTTCAGGAAGGTGAGACCTTGGGCCGCGTCCTGTTCCTGCTCCCGTTCCCGCTCCTCCTTTCTGGGGAGAGGGCAGCGGGTGCCCGAGCGGCGGGGAGAGAGGGAAGGGCCGAGAGCAGCGCAGGGCCCGGCCCGGGGCGGCGGTACCTGCTGTGCTACGCTGGGCTGTGCCGGGCTGGGCTGTGCCGGGCTGTGCCCTCGGCAGTCCCCGTCGCGGCGCTGGAGTCGCGGCCTCGTGGCGGGTGGCCTGTGCCACGGAATGGTCCCCGTGAGTGTCTGCTGAGTAAATGAACCCCGGTCAGCGCGGAAATGCATGCTGAGGTATGTTAAGGATGTTTATGTTCTCTGTGCAGACCACTGGACTTGTAGGATTGGCTGTCGCTGAAAACCCTCATGAGGTATGTCACGCATCTTGTTGTTAATGGAAGGTTTTTGTGATGTATTTGCATATGTAGGTGCGCTGTGTGACTTAAACTGGTGCCAGCTTCGTGAAACAGTAACAATTTTCCACAGTGTTAAAGCAAGAAAATTAGTTCTTAAAAGTTTAATGCACATGTGTTTCTTATGGCATGTGTATGTGGCCTGTGGTGATTTCAAGAATCTCCTTTGTCTAAATGTTTTTATGAAGCAATATTTGATTTCATCTGCAATGCCAAAACAATTACTCGAATTTGGGTCTTCTTAAGTCTTACATGATAGAGACTAACCATGTGGTGCAAAGCCACACCAAGGCCATGTGATAGCAAGTGCTGGTGAGATTGGAATACTTCAGTGGTAACTGCATTAGGTGATTCTTGTGGCAGTTGGTGCTCTCTTTTTACCTCCTCAGGCTCATTAATGAGAATATGTTTGCCATGTCATGCTTATTCAGGAGGCACGAGCTTTGAAACAACTTCAGTACTACTTTAAGTTCTCGACTTAGAAATTTTTTATTACAGAACAATTGTATTTCAAAAATGCTTTTTGCACCAATATGTAAGAACACTGTTGAAAAGAACCATTGAAAAAACCACTATTGTTCTGTAAAAAAGAGTCTACTTTAGTCTACAGTCTTGTCAGATACCTTTTGGGTGAGCTTACTACATTTTATTTTTTTCAGCAACTTAAAAGCCAAGAGTAAAGAACTGAACAATGTTTTAGTTGAAGTATCGATCTTTTGCCAGTCTCCTTTTTATTTTCTGTTTTTTCTTCTTTGTATGTTTTTAGTGTTCTGCTTCTAGTTTTTACTGTTCCTACAGGACATCTGTTTCTTGTCAGATACAGTTTCTTCACCCCAATATGTCCTTTATCCCTGCATTTAAATCCAGCAATAAAAGCTTCAGGTTTAATTTAAATCTACTTGTAACTCAGAATTTCTTTCTTTTTGAGAGCACTTAGTATGTTTTAATTTTGCATCACATGTACTTGAGATTGCAACTTTCTTTAAGAGTTTTTTCCTTTCTGTGTTTTTTTATTTTCTCGGAGGAATGTGACAGTGGTAACTTTTCAGTCCTGATAAATCCTGCTTTTACCCAGAATGGATTTCAATGGTTCAGACTTAGTTACTAGTTAATCCTACGTTTCTGGATTGAGTACCATAACCCTCTATATTCTGTGTTTAGGTGTTAAGTTAGTAGATTAAGTAGGACAAGAAGTTAAATAATTGCAGTTGTGTATTTTAACCATTTCTTGTTATCATTTCAGCGCCTGCGAATTCTCTACACGAAGATCCTTGGTGTCCTGCAAAACATTCCCAAAGATGCAGCATATAGGAAATACACTGAGCAGATTGTAAATGAGCGATTTGATCTGGTGAAAAAGGTAAGTGCAGTACTATTTCATTAATGTTGCACATGAAAAATGTGTAGGACGAGAAGCATTTTCAAAATGCCTGGCTGCTTTTCAGAAGCACACGTAACTTTAAGGTAGCAACTCAGAAGTAACTGGAGTATCGATTTGTTATTGACTGGGATATTTTTGTGGTGTATTAAAAGGAAATTTTAATTTCCTACTGATGTTCTTTGAAAACTAGAAGAAAATATAGGTTTTTTTGAAGATTCATAGAAAAGTAGTAATTTTCACACACTTGCGCTGAAAATTCACGTGCTCTTACCAGTGTAGAGTCTTAGTACAATCCTTGCCTTCAATATTTTAAACTACTTTTTGTTACATTAAATTAGGAAATAACTGGTATTGTGTATTTAAGGTGATAATTGAAAGGTTGCATAGAATTCTATAAAAATGTAAGAACAAGATCTTGAATTTTTCAAGATATTTACTAAAGCCCTTATCTGCTAATACTTCTTTGGGTGTCATTAAATAGTACTAATTTTTCATAGTTATCACTGAGAGTTTGATAGTTGTTTTTCAATTACAAATGAGTGTGAGGTTTCTTTGATAATGTAAAATGATAGCCAGCTAATTTGATGGTAGTTCTGAGAAAGACTGGAGTTTGATCTGGTTCAATTATTGTTTTCATCCTTTATATGTGCTTTCTACTTCAGAGTAAATAATTTATTTATATGCATTTGAATACACAGGAGACTGATGTGCAAAAACTACAGGACAAACTGAATAGTGGTCACATAGAAGAAGTCATTGTACAGGTAAAGGGGGGAAATTTAAGATGAGGTACAAAAGGAGCAGTGGTTTTCAGTGTTCCTTTTGGCTGAGCTGCTGTTCTGGAAATTGGCATATCTTCCTTTGCTGCAAAACAATCAAGCAGAAAAAAAAAACTGAAAACGAATTGTATGTAGTGATTGGGATGATCATGCTAAAATCTAACACAGTGAACAGTTGTTTCACTTATCTGTACAGATACACATGTACACACCTATGTTGCTTCTTGCAGTCTAAATCGCTGGAAAGGGCAGAAGAAGACTGAATAATACTGTGAGATAATCCAAATAGACTGAAAAATACCACGATGTTGTCATTGGGAATGTCTAGGTCAACAGACTGTTTGGGTATTTGGGGGAGTGGGGAGAGGGTGATTGATTTTTTTTAAAAAAAAAACCCAAAATTTACAGTTCCTTTTGATACTTGTAGGTGACATTTGTGGTAGTTTGTGATCATGATAGATAGTGACATCCTTGAAATAATGAACTGAAGTAGAAGTAATTTAATACTTCAGCAATTGTATAGAATTTAAGGATTTGTGTCTGGTATTTATTAACAGGCTGAAAATGAGCTTTCCCTGGCAAGAAAAATGATACAGTGGAAACCGTGGGAGCCTCTAGTTGAAGAACCTCCTTCTGACCAGTGGAGATGGCCAATATAATTTTCAGGATGGTGTAACCTCTGTAAAAAGAAAAGTTACTGACAATTGTCTTTAAATTAAAGATAATCCCTTCATTAAAATATAATTTGTCCTATTGTCCACTTTTATTTAGCAATCTAAACATTCATTCCAATTTCTTGCAAAAACACTTTTAAGAAAATTTTTTTTGGCACCTTTGGTTTACTTCCTTTGGTTACCACCTTTGGTTTACTTCCTTTTTTAGTTTATATTAACAATATTTGTGTCTCAGTCTGAGTTATTTTTATACTACAGGCCACTTGAAACAACAAAATCAAAGCTGTAGAAAAGTACGATGCTGCTCTTTTGTCCAACCTTTGGTTGTGTATTTTTGCTTCCCCCTGACAGAGTCTTTATGGCTGTGCAGATACTGAGATCAGGGATCTGATGCAATGAAGGCTAGGCTTATCAAAAATGAAATATATTTTTAGATTTCAGTTGAATTCCTGTCCTGAACCAGGTGACTGCTGTCCACATAACACTATTTCTGACACGTGGGAAGACCCAGAATTGGAGAGGTGAGGGGGAGAAAAAAAGATAACTCCTCAGTAGCAGCAGATTTCTTGGTTAGCAGGTACAGGTTTTAGTATTGGGATCTTACAAAGGCTTTGTGTAGACATGTATCAGATCTTGAGTGCTAAGTGTTAGAGTAAATGGGGTGACATCAGACTGGTCATCTGTCACTAGTGGGGTCCTACAGAGCTCCATCTTGGACCCCGTGGTCTTCAATATCTTCATTATTGACTTGGACAGAAGACTTGAAGGGATATAAGTTTGTCAATGACGCTAAATTAGAAGAAGCTGTTGATTACCTCGAAGGCAAGGGGGCCCTGCAGAGAGACCTTGGCAAATGAGAGGACTGGGCACTCACCAAACACATGAAGGTCAACAAGGGAAAATGACAGATTCTGCCCCTGGAATGGGGCAATCCCAGATGTACAGACTGGGGAATGAGATGCTGGAGAGCAGTGCCATGGAAAGGGACTGGGGGTCCTGGTCAATGGCAAGTTGGATATGAGTCAGCAGTGCACTGGCAGCCAGGAGGGCCAACTGTGTCCTGGGGGGCATCAGGTAAAGCAGCACCAGCCAGTCAAGGGAGGGGATAGTCCTGCTCTGCTCTGCACTGGGGCAGCCTCATCTTGAATATTGTGGCAGTTTGGGGCACTGTGATATAAGAAGGGGATATTAAGCTATTAGAGAGCACCCAAAGAAAGTCTTTGAAGATGGTGGCCCTTGCCTGGAGGGAAGCCATACAAGGAGCATCTGAGGCCTTGGTCAACTTGGTCTGTTCAGCCTGTAGAAGAAACTGAGGGGAGACTTCATTGCAGTCTGCAACATTCTCACAAGATTAAGTGGAGGAGCAGGCACTGATGCTGCTACATGACAAAAATCTGCAATTTATCAAACATTTGTATCTGCAGTATTTATATTGCACAGCATACTTGGTCATAGTCATTTTGTCAGTCATTAGGCCCATAAATTTACTGCCCCAATAATCATGAAAATATTTTTATGATAAAAATAATACAATTACAGACAATCTTATATCTGTATTATAATTGTACTACTAATTATATAATAATCATTAATTACATATTTTATAATATTTTATGCAATTGGTAGTGGGAGAGAGCCAGTAGAAGAGAAAAAACATATTCCTAGGGTATTGACTCCAGCAACTATTTTCAATGCATTTCACTGCTTTGGTTTTCCCCCCAACTATTACTAATGTAAATACAGAAGTTTTTAGATTATTAAAATTGAGTAAGTGGAAAATACTTGTTTTCTTGGTTGGTTCTTGAAGGTTGGTTTTTTTTTTTACCCTTCCCAAAGGGAGAAACAGGTCTTTTCCATGATAAAACCACTAGATGGCATTCCAGAAGAGGACTTTGCTGAAGTTAACACAACCTTCACATGAGAAGTATTAAAGGATTACAGACTTGAATGAGGGTGAACACTGTCACATGAGTAATGAAAATTAATGGGTTTAGGTAATAAGTAGAGCTGACTTGAATCAAAATAAAAGTCTAGTATTAATAACAATGGCATGAAATACTGGAGTTGGGGGGGGGGGGGGAAAATGGTGACAACCATTGGAATTCTTGTTACTCTTTCATAACTCAGACATTTGCTAACCTCTTTTCTTGCTCAGTTATTTTCTCCACTTCTGGAGAAAGTACTTGTCATGTGACTTAAAACAGCTCTCCTATAAGCTCATGAACTGTGCTGCAGGGGAGAGGAATTTGGTTTCCACTGCTGCTGAACTTTGATATCTGCTCTTTTAAAAATGAATTTCACTAATAAAAGTGTATTCTCCTCCCTTTCACAAATGCATGTCTATATCCTCCATTCAGACCCTGATTTATTCCAAGATGAATATGCTAGCAAGGCATAATTTGAAGACTGACTGATGGCAAAGGATTTCATCATTACCTGTTGTAATATGGCAAGGTAAATCACTGCAAGCTTTAGAGTTAACAAACTTGAGATCTTTAAAACACTGCGATTGTCTGGTTGAAGTCATTGTGTGAGTGAAAAATCACTGCATCTGCAAGGATGGGAGCTAATAGAGACACAGCCTGTTAAAACAGAAAAACAAGTTTCCCATTGCCAGGTAGCAGATGTACTGAGGTTTTTGTCATTCCTAACTTGCCATCTGTGCTGGTTAAGGTATCCTGACTCGGCCATGTTCTGAACACAACACCATGTTAATCTTTGGCATAATTTCTGGTGATGTTCAAAAGGAGATGAGTGAAAGCTGCTTCCCCCCCCCCCCCCTTTATTATATACAGCTTATATACTATTTCATTAAAAAAAGAAGGAAAAACATCGCAGCTTGAAAATGAGTTTGAATATGTAATCCAGCTGACTATATAACAATGACAAAGTGAGACAAATTACAGTATTTATAGGATTAAAACACCACTACTGGCCTGAACCCATCTCAGGTAGGCGCTGTCACACAGCCAGGGAATGATGGTGTCGTGGAAATGCGGCAACATTCCAACACAACTACCTTTCATCATATACAGGAATCACTTCTGGGGGTAAGTACAAGTTCTGCTACTACCTACAGTGTAAACCTAAAGATAAAAAACGTGTTTTCATCTATGAATGCTGCAATAGGCCGGTAAGAGCTCACCATCGCCCTGCCCTCGGGCCCAGCGTAGCCCCGGTGCTGTGGCTGTGCCAGGACGGAGCCGCTACCAGCGGCCAGCACGGGGGCTGCGGGGGCTGCGGGGCCGCCGGTAACCGCGGCGGGTGAATGGAGACAGAAACGTCCCTCGCCCTTCCGCATCCTTTCCCTTTCCCCTTCCCTTGCCCCCTCCGTCCAGCCCTCCTCGTCCCCGGAGTGTGTGGGCAGCACAGCACGGCCCGGCCAGCCCTGCCCTGTGCGCAGGCTCCCGCTGCCCCGTTGCTGTGGCTACCGCGCCGCCAGGGCCGGAAGCCCTGCGGGGCCGCGGGGACGTGGCGGCTACGGTGCCGGGGGCTGTGGAAGGGTCTGACCCGTGCACCGAGCGGCGGCCGCAGCCCCGGGGTGCCCCGGTGAGCCCCGGATCGACCGCCCGGCTGGTTGTGCAGCACACGACAGCCGGGCTCCTGCCGGGAGCTGCCTCCCGGTTGGTTTCGGCTTTTTGGTTTTTTTTTTTTATTTTCCTTTTTTTTAAGGAATATGGGTTTAGGATTTTTCCAGCTCGTGTCATTTCGGTCGCAACTCGGAAAACCTTAAAAGTGTGCTGTCTCTGGGTGATGCCCCCTTGGACAGTCCTATTCTATAGGGAGAGCCAGAGATAAAACGACAGGACTATGCTGACTGCCTGGCTTGGAGGGTTTTGTCTGATAAACACCTGCCAGAAGTGTTTTCTGTTTCGTGGAAGCAAAGACCGCAATTGCTGTTCTCAGTAGGCTCTTTGGGAATAAATAAAGGAAAAGCTTTTCAGGATATTAAGTTACCCAAAAATTTGGTAGTAGAAATGGGCTAATATGCAATTTTTATTAGATCCTATGATTATTCTTGCAGAAAGGTTACAGCTGCAACTAATGCTTTAGGAAATGGAAGATGCATGTGGTAATTGCTTTGGAGTTACATCGGAAGGATCAGAGGCGGAGCAACCATCTGCATGCTTACAGGAGAATGCAGTCAGAGAGGCCAGGGATGGGGGCCCAGCAGAGAAGCCTCTGCTTCCACAGTCTGCAGGTACTGTACAGTCAGAGCAGGTCTGCAAGCAGCAGTCTCCTCGAGGGCGGTCAGATTTGAAGGAACAGGAGCAGTCATGTTTAGCACAGTGGGAACGACGTAAAGAAGTGCAGTGGAAAAAACAAACTTCTCAAAAGTTGGTGCTACCAGGGAATACAGCAAGTGGAACAGTAACAGGTAAAGAGTTTACTAAAATATTAGTCGTTAGGGCTTTAAAGACATTTTTTCTTCAATTTGATTATTGCTTCTTGAACTACCACACCCTCAGTCTGTTCATGTTTTTTGGGTTTTGGTCCTGAAGGGACTTTAAATTCTCGTATAAAACATGCTCCAAATAAGGAATGTATTCTTTATCTTCAGCTACAGTAGCAATTTATGGATGGCATTTTACAGAATGATCCTTATTTCCAGAAACGTGTGTGAGTATACGTGTTCTATACATGCATTTAAACAGTTTAGACTAGATCATAGCAATCACAGAGGAATCTGAGAGGTAAAATACTAACTTACCTGCCACCTTTCTGTTGTCCATGCCTTTCTTCTGCAGTCCCCTAGATGCTCCATCACTTCCTGCTCCTATTCCTGCATGTTCTGTCTTTTGTCACTTCCTCTTCCCAATTCAGCACCCCATTTCCTTAGTTCTTCAGAGCAGAAGGCAGCGCATCCTGTTCAGCAGGTGAACACAGTGAATAATCTTTCAAGAGTATAGACCTGCTAACTCTCTTCCTTTTGTCTGGGCTGCATTTGGATGCTCTTATTCTAAATATCTGGCTAGGAATGACTGTGGTGACAGTATTACATTAGATATGTCTTTTAAAATTGTATGATAATACTGCTTCAGCTTTCCTGTAGACTGTCTTTCTAGCTCAAAAAACTATGATTATTCTGTGTTGCAGTGTTTCAAGAAAATCATCCTGGGATGAACTAGAACAAGTAATTTTGTTTGTTTTGAGAAGGTGATCAGAAATTAATTTTGATTTCATTTTTAGAAAGCATGATTGAGGATAATAAAACACTTAGGAGGACTGGGCCTAACTTTGATAAAAGTATCCGGTCTAAGAATCAGAAATTTTCTCAGAAATTTTCTCCTTGGAAAGTTGTTCAACAGGAGTACCAAATGCCTGATGTCATAACTGTCACAATACAAACAGGTAGATGCTGTTTTTGCATGTGTATGAGTGTATATAATTGTACTCTAGTCTTGACATGTTGCTAAAACCCCCCAATATTTCTATTTTGGGACTTCCATTTTGACAGATTCTGATTCATTCCAAGAAGTAGATGTAAAAATTGAAAGACCTACCTATAATAAACCTTTTCTGGGTGGATTTAGGAACGTGAGAACAGGAGTGGAATTTCATAATGCAGGATCACAAACAAAATTCAGAAAACGACCTGACAAAGGAATTCAGTTATTTTGTAGGGAAACACAGGTAATGAATGGCTTTGTAGTGTCTTTTTAGAATGTTGTTTTTGACAAATGGAATGGAATGTTGGCACTATTTTTGATAGGAAGGAGGAAGTAGTTCAGAAATAAGTATGCAAATGAAATTATTCGGTGGATAAATATTACTCTTGTGATTTTTATTACAAATTACTATTTTTTCTACTTACTGTAACGAGGAAAAAAAAAATCTCTTTGTATTTTCTTATATTCTCACTTGCGTTTTTTTCCCCAGACGATTTTGGAAAAAAAAATGCTACAACAAACAAGAAATACAACATCAACACAGATGACTAAAATTGGCCTTTATGTGTCAAACATGACAGACAAACTGATAAGTCCTGGAAAGTATTTTACAGCAGAAGAGTACCACAAACGTAGACTTGAAGCAGTAAGTTCCTTATCTGTTTGAAACTATCTGTAAAGCAGTGTATTACAGAGGTTACCTGAATATTTAATGAGTGTCCAGAGTGTTCAAAGATTGAATTTAAAAGTGAACTGTAAAATGTCTCCTTATCTTCATATTTTGTAATCTTTCAGATATGGGGGAAGTGTGTCCTTGCTCTGTTTTAGCAACATTTGATACCTTCAATTTCTTAAATATTAAGAATTCTGAATGTATTGTTTTCTGCCTTACACTGACAGTTAAGTTTCTGTGTTGAGTATTGGGGATTAAACGTGTTTGTCCCTACAGAATTCTCATGATCTCTTTGGAAGAACCTAAGGTACTTGCTTAACATTTGGCTTGAAATGAATTGAGGTTTAGGTTAGGATTTTTTTTTGTATTTTCTGTTTGCTTGTTGGTTGAACAGTCTTAGTAGTTAGCCTTGGGCAAACTGATCCATTTTGGATTCTGTTCAAGCTCCCTATTTTGACATTAAGGTAGAACTGGGGTGTTCAAATACTTGCAGTGGGTCTGGGGGGTTTACTGGTGCAGAGTTGCCTCATGAAGGTAATTCTGATACAGATTCTATATATTTATTGTGCAAAGGAGGCTGTTTAGGCATTCCGAATTGCTTTTTGGAAACCATGTATTCAGTGACTGTACACCTAACTCAAATATGCTCTAAATTGTGTTAGGTTGGACGCTGCTTTGTAAATGCCCTAGTTATTTATTTGATTGCTTAAAATAGGCAGTCTGAATCTAACTGAATGGAGAAGCAGTTGATTCCCCAAGTCTCTTAAGTACGATAGTTGTATTGCTAATTGTATTGAACATGGTTGCCAAGATCTTTGAAATCTTCTGGTTATAAGTTTTCCTTAAGAACTTATTGTCATAATTAGCTGATGACAATAAGCTGATGACAATAAGCATCTTGTAGAAGATGCAGGTAACCAAATAACTAACAATTTCCTCAGCACCACCAATATGTCTTACCGTGATCTTTAGTGCCACTTGTTGAAATCTGTAACATATCTATAGGTGATTTATAATGCCTATAGAGACATCAACTTGGTATTGGTTTAAGTTGACAGATTTGCACAGTGCAGTGTAGGCCCATATTAAAATACTATCTGAAGACATATTCAAGAGATGTGTTAGGGTAAGATAGCACTAGAGATAGTGTAACTGTATTAGTATAATTTTGTGCTTGATGGCTTTCATACTGCACAGTGCTTACTAGCTCATGATATTGGTCAAACTAAACTGCCTGTAGTGCAAGTGGCAGAAGGTGAGACTTTTGCATTATCCTCCCTTAACATGTTGTAGACATTTCTCTAGTCTTCGATACCCACATCTTGGGAAGGTAGGAGATGTAATTTTCTTTCTTGAGTTCTATCATACCAGCATTAGTGATTTCACTTTCATAATTATTTACAAATAAAATGTAGTTAATTTTGTGTGTATGTATTGATTTTTGTACCTAGGAATCTTGAAGAAATTTTACAAATATGTGTCTGCATTCCCACTATGTAAATCGATAGTAGGATGAGTAAGACAAAAAGATAAAAACACATGGCAAAAAACATTTTTTTAAGGAGAGATTTGAAAAAGAAAAATGGTTATTTAAATGTAGTTTATATTTTGACTTGATTATATGAACTTAGGTTATCCAGTGTACTCACTTGTTAGACTCTGGCAGTTGAGTAAATGAGTAAGCATGCTAGTGCTTAAACTAGGAATACATGACTGATTTTGTAACATTTGAATTAGTTTCAGTACAAGACAAATCATGGAAAATATAATCAGACAGATAGAAAAAATGAATAGTTAAGAACAAAATACTATGCTGTTTTGTTTTAAATTCACAATTCTTTCATGTTGTGTCATATCTGTTATATTTTAAATGCATGATTCTTTAGTATTGTATCCTATCTGTCGTGTTTTAAATTCACAGTTCTTTGGTGTTGTATCACATCTGTTTTGTTACAAATTCACAATTCTTTGGTATTGTATCACATATAGGTAATAATAATACAAAAATATTTCCGTCGTTGGCATGCTGTAAATGTTGTACAAAATCTGAGGGAACAAAAGAGGTTATGGCTGGCATGGGAAGCACAAGAAGAGTTACGGAAAAAAATGGAGAAAGAATTAAAATTGAGAAGGGAGTATGAACGAAAACTGAACCCTAAAACAAAAGAAGACTTTGAGCTACTGTACCACGACTTGGAATGTAAGTTTTCTTAAAGGGATACTATTGAATCAGCAAAATAGTACAGTTTGATTAAAACACACTTACGTTTTTTACGTATTTCTATAGATGTTTCTATCACTTCTTTTCTACTTACAGTGAAATTTCCTTAATTTTAAAGTAATAGTTTTACTTTCATATATTACTAGAAACAGAAAAAAAGGCTTTGAGGCTGTGTAAGAACTTTTCAGCAATAACTAAACATCCTTGTGTTATCAACATCCAGAGCATAGCACCTTACAAGCTACTATGAAGAAAAATAACTCTATTCCAGCCAAAACCA
>VYZS01002104.1:12000-23592 GCA_013400695.1 Neodrepanis coruscans | reverse complement strand
GGCTGCAGGTAAGGAGCCAGCCCTGCGCTTCTGGAGGGCCCGGGGGAACGAGGAGGCGCCGCCACTGCCCCTACGGCACACGCGCCCGGAGCAGACCGCGGCCGAGAGGCGGAGGGGCGGCGGAGGCAGCAATCCGCTGGGCTCGCACCAGCCGATTCATGGCTCAGACCACCACCGCTGCCGGCTCTCCCGGTGCCGCCTCTCGCAGCCCCAGCAGTTCCCAGCGCACGCCCGTGCGAGCGCGGGGCAACCCCCGGTGCTGGACCACCGGCGGCTCTGTTCCCGATGCGGTCCCCATGGGCGCGACAGCCCCGGCAGGGAATGGGGGGGAACGGGTTTATTTCCCAACCTACAACAGTTATCAAGAAGTGAAAACAGCAAATATAAATAGCAGTATAAAAAAATTATTTTATATGTCAAAAATTTTGGTAGTAGCATTCAAAAAACATAGATATAATGGATTTTCAATTTTTATGCTTCCCTTTAATTCTAAATCAATAATATTTTTTCTCTATCTTTATTGTTTTATCCTAGAAAAGTTCTATGATAACCTCAAGAGATTAAAAAAAGATATGCTCTCTTTTAGGTGATACAATTTGTTAGTCTCTTTTCTTCACAGAAGTTTTTTACCTGTACAAAGTAAACCCCAAAGCTATTTCTAACCTCATTTAATCCTTTCAATACCTTGATAACCTGCCCTGCAGTATTTTATCTTTATCACAGTCATGAAAGAAAGTGCTTTGGTCTGCAACTTTTCATGGCAACAAAATTGCACCTCAGACTTGTGGTATAAGACATGACACTAATGCGTGAACCATGAATTATTGAAAAAGTAAAGGAATCCTGAAACAGAATCTCTTTTTAAAAGGCAAAATTTTAGTCCAGGTTTGCAGGCTGGATACCCTAAACACCAAAGCCAGCCAAAACACAACCTGCAGGGAAATGAGTCTGGATATCTCAGGTCACTTCCTGACAATTAAAATTTTTATTGAGTCGAGCTGTAACATCAATTTTTCACCAGGACAGCAAAACAGATATTTGCACACCCATGTTTAACACCTTTAAATAACTCTTCCTCTCTTACCCCCAAGCTAATGATCCCTTACCAAGCTAATGATACAATAAGTAGAAAAAAAACCTAAACAAAAAATGCTCCTTCCCTTCCCTCCCTCCCCCCCCCTCCCCAAAATGCACATAACTCCACACTGCTTATCTGCCCTCGCACACCTTCTGGGAGAAATTGCTCACAGGCTCTGCAGGTTTGAAATATTAAGATTAGTAGGTAAACTTAGAGTACTTACACATATATTTAGTCAAATCCAGTGGACTGAAGGATGCAGGTGGTCCATCTCCTCCAGAGGTGAGGGGATCTGCTCCAATCCCATTTCCAGGCCTCCTTGGGAATGAAGCTGAACACAAACCTGTCATATGCACACACAAGGTCTGTGCAGACACAGATGCTTGCAAACAGAATAACAGACAGAGAAGAGTATTGACACAGGCACACATTTAAAACAGGGACTGCACGAAAAATCAGTCCTTTCTCAGGGCTCTCAGGAAAAACTCTTCCCAGATGTCACTCATGTTTGATTCCTAGGTGCTCCATTCTCTCTGGGGTCCTGCTGTCAAATCCAATGTTTCCAGTTAACCGGTTCCAAGACTGTTGGTCTCCCCACCAATAATCAACCAAATTTCCGCTTTCCAGATTGTCTGCCTTGAAGTTTCCTACTGGGTCACACATGCAGAATAGAGAACACACTCAGACAGAAAACAGTTAAAAATGGAGATTAACCAGGAAATGAGAGGAGATGATCAGTTACAGGGTTGCAGAGACAAGCACAATGAGCAAGAGCCTGCTAACACATACCCAGCCTCTTTTATGTCCTTTTCCCTTTGTTTCTCTGTATTTTTTCATCCCAGTTCACCCCTATCTCTTCCTTTGAAGTTTTTCTTTACTTAAACATTCAACAACAATTTCTCTGCAATTCTCAGATTCCTCAAAGCCAGAATGTCCCACTCCACTCCTCTCCAAGTTTCCCCTAAAATGCCCTGTCCACCTTTGTGCAATCATCCCTTTAGTTTGTGCAGTATCCGTCTGTGGAACCACCACAGCAGGTTTTGCAGCAGAGATAAAGGCTTAGCTGTTTGGGATAAAGACTGAGCTCTATGAATCTTGCTAGTTTTAATCTTTGATTCAGTGGGACTGAGATTCCCAACTCATTATTGCTTCTCTGATCACTTCTTGCTCTTTTTGTCTATTTTGGACAGGTATTAGTCAGGTATCCTTTGTTTTGTCAATAATTCTCCAGAACAGTGAACAACAGAGTGCAGGCAGCCTGATTTCATGGTTATAAGTTTTCCTAAATGCTCTCACATTTTATATAGTAAGGACCAAAGAGGAAGACAAAAAGAAAAATAACTCCTTTCCTCTCCTCAGATTGGTGAGGGGCAGGGGCAGCCCGGCAGAATACCGGGCTGGGCTGAGGAGGGGATACCTCTTTTCCTCAGTTTCCCATCAGCCCCTGGGGTCGGGGGATACCTGGAAAAGGAGGGCGGAGAGTCCCCAGACCATGCTGAGAGCTCTGGGGGAGTGGACTGCTTGCCCGGAAACCAGCATGGCTCCCGCCTCCCCCTGCAGACTACTGAGATCATCGGTCACTGTTTTCCTGCTGAGAAGACCCCTGAGAACCACCCCCCACCCCAGATGCTCCAGCCTCCCTGCAACATAGCATCTTCTACACTGAAGTTCTGGTTCATGTGCCCCCACCTCTAAGCCTCTCCTGTGTACCTAGAGGTCCCCCCATCCCTCTCAGTTGGAGAGCCAGCCCATCCTCACTGTGGGGTTGTTCTCCCTGGCTGTGGCATCCACCATTTTTTTCCTGCTTGCGCGTTGCTCCTTCCCCTCTGGACTCGTCCCTATTGACACACAGAGCCCCCTGCCGGCTGGAACAGAGTAACTGCACCCCCCCGTGCTCTGAGGGGCTCCCAAGGCGTGATTGCAGCTCCTGCACCACAGCACATTGTGACCGCCGGGGGCATAAGGGACAACTTTGTTTTCCAAGGACATTGATTACTGGGTTTTTTTCCTTTGGTTCACCACTTCAATAACAGATTCATATCAGTACATTCATATCTGTATCCTCACACCCATCCATACTCCCCCTCCCCCCCCAATATGTTCAATAAATTGCTGCCTTTTCTATACATCTCTCGTCTATTGATAACACTTAATATTGTTCTAAACCAGGACACAAGGTGTAAAACTAGACTTCCTCTGATTACATGATTTATTCATGCTATCTATAAGCCACTGAGAGCAGCAAATTGCTGACAGAAATAAATATATAATTCAATATTTTATGTAAATAGAAGTATCTTTTTTACTAAATGTCATGATTCTGAGGAAGAGATTATGAATTTACTTCAGATTTATTGTTCCATTCATGCATTTGTAACTAATGCAAGAAAGGAACTTGAAAAAACAAAACAAAACTCATTAAGTACTAATTCACACGGAGGATATTAAAGGGATTTATACATTTGTTTTAAACCCCAAAGTCTGGAACAAGAAAGAGAAAGAAAATGGTACTAAAGTGAAATCATAGATGAATTTTTAAGCCTTTTTCTATAGATTTTTCTTACTTTTATGCTGAGATGGATTTTTTATACATTCCTTCACCCAACCATAAAAATAACTGCTCTTAATGCTTTTCAAGAACACAGTGAGCAATCAGTGCTCTCTCGAAAAGGAAAAACCCAACCCAAACCCAAAAAACAACAAAATCCCCCCAAAAGGAAATATCTTATAAATGCTATATGAATTCTAGTTTCTCTTCCTCCCCCCCCAAATTATAATTAAACTATTTGCTACATTTTTCAGAAATAAAAAAATAAACTTATTTTTTAAAACCTACTGTAATAGTAGATGCTTAGCTTTTTTTTTTTTTTTTAATACAATAGTACTTTTATCCTTTTTTTAAGACTCATTCTTGTGTATCAAGCTCATAGCCTGAAGTTCTTTTGGGGAATCTTGGAAAAACTGAGTGTTTATATTCAACTTTAAGAGAAGACTTTAAGCACTATGGAGGCTGCATTCCAACTCTAAAATGACAGAAAATGTGGTGTTTTAGGTAATAACTCAAAATTAGAAACTGTCCTTATGAAGTGACGTGGTAAGATAGGACTAGATCAGAAAATACATATCAATTTGAAACATACATACTTACGCTTACTGTACCTTAATCCCAGTTGAGGTTGTATGGAATTCTAAACATGTGGTTACAGAAAAAAAGTGTATTTAGTTAAGTGGTTATAACAAGTTAAATATAAGCTTGTGCTTTTCAAAACAAGTATTTCTGACATGTTAGGGCTTTGTTTACACTTCCAGAGGGTCATTTTCAGTTCTTTCATGCCAGGACACCCTTAATACACAGGCAAAATGTTCCTATGTGTCATTTAGCTTTTGCAAATGATTTTCTGTTCTCAATGAAAAGCAGTTTCACTGAGATGTGGGATGTTTTCCACCACTGAACTCACTGTGAATGCATTCCTGAAACAAATTTCTGCCGAAGTTCTTCTGCCAATACCCTGCGTAGTTCTCAACTTTCATGGTCCAGTGTGATCACTCTTTTCTTCTTTTAGGCTATACCTGATACGAGAGCTCTCCAAGCTGCCCTCCAGGAAGTCAGTCACTAATAGAGAATATGAACTTGTTTCTGTAAGTGTGCACAACTTCTAGAGCATAAGGGAGGTATATTTAGTACTAATCTGTTGCTCCTGATTCATGTTCCCTGCCTGCTTTGCATCCCTTTCCTGTCATCTATCTAAACTACCTCAAGAAATTGAAAGCTATACAGAATTGGAATTTGTAAATCAGCAAGAAAAAGCGTAAAAATTTGTATGGAGACTACAATCTTCATAAAAAAATTGTCCTCTCTTCTCTTACTCTTTCCTTCTGGATCTCTGTTGCTGAGACTAGCACAAAGATGCCATCATTCAATGAATGCCAGCTCTTTGATGTAAGAAAGAAAAGACAATATAATTTTAAAAAATTCCATCCATATCTGGAAGAAGAGACAAAAAATTGAAAATAAAAGAAAGGACAGAAATTCACAAACAGCTGCATTTTTGGAGGCGATGCAGATAATTCTGGTGAGTATGGTGAACTCCTTTAGTATGGTGTTGCCTGCTACTATCTCCAAATTAAAATTGTTTAAGATTTTTTTTTTTTTTAAGATGAAGAAATGAAAAAAACCACTCTCTTTAAGGTATGTTTTTTACCCTAGTAACTACTTCCGAAATGCATGAAAATTTAGGATGCTTATCCTCAAATTCCATCCCAATAATTTATATTTGTGTTTGTGTCTTAAATTGGTTTAAATGTTTTATTTTTAGCTCGTGATGACTACCTACCTAAAAGAATCACAGGTTCTGACATGCTGAAGGGATCTCTCACGTAGATACCACACTGGTTTTGTGAACACAACATGGACAGTGCCTTCAGATTCTGTGAAATTCTGACAGCATTTTTTGGCCCAAGTGTTCAGGACTATTTGCACCCACGAAGCACAGTTTGCTACCTTGGCTTCATTGCTGCTGCCTACAGAAGCTACTTCAAAGAAGATAAAAGAAAAAGGTTTGCTCAAAGCAAGCCTACCTTCCCCTCTGAACAACCACGATGTATTTGAATCGAATTAAAAGAGGTCAGGTACACCTGTAGCAACATAGCACCATTGTTCAGACCCTCAGAAATCTTTTGCTTTGAAGTTGGTCCCTGTTCACACAGGAGGAAGGGTGAGGAAGAGAAACCAGAAGAAATAGGGGAATTATCCAGTATGATTACATGTTGGGAGTTTTCAGAGTTATAGGATTTTTGGAGGGCAATAAGCCCCCTTGCACAACTCAGCTTTTGATGGGAAAGCAGGCCCTACGGCCTAGCTTATTCTCATGGGAAAAGAATGCACGAGATATGCTAGGACAATTTGACCTGGCTGTTCTCAGGAGAAAGCATGCAAGAAAAAATTATTTGGCCTTGATGCAAGCAAGAGTAACTTAAACAAAGAAGAAAACAAGCCTACAGACCCATAAGGGATGAAGGCAATCAAATCTGTATCACTGTAAAGAGATGTAACCAATTAGAATGTGTAGAAATGTGCTCATAAGTTNTTCCAAGCATTTTAAAAAACCTCTGTCCTCAAACTCTAAAAATTAAATTTTAGAAAACATTTTTAAGACAGCCACTAATAATAAACATTATTTATATATATATATATATATGTGTATGTATATATATATATATATATATATAAAAATAAGGATATTATATTTGCACTGCTTTTCATATTTAGTGCATTTCTTTGCACTTTGCGCTTTGTTGGTTTTTTTCTTTCCTTTCTTTTAAATGATCCTCATTTAAAACTGCTACACATGTTCATTGACAACAAGAAAACCATAGAAGCAATCCTCTTGTCCTGAAGTATTAAACCAGTCCTATGATCTTATAGAATCTTTCCACTATCTGCATTTCTATTGTTATACCTTAATTCTCAGGGGACATTTGTGAAATATACTTGACTGATCTTTTTCCTTAAGTTTTATTTTAGCTGCAAGAAATCTGGTGTACTGCTAATAATGCTAATAAGGAGTTTTTCCAGACTTCTCTACTTGCATTAGCATTTTACCAGTCTTCTAGCACTGATCCACTCAAGGAAGAAGAATTCATTTAGTTCAAATTATGATTACAACATGATTCGTCATACCTTATTGTATCCTTGATCTGGATACCATGAAATTTACCAAATATGATTGTGGTATTTCAGGACTTCAAGCTTTTGGAATTTGTTACCCTTTCTAAAAGTACATAGATAATTCTACTAAGTGCCTCATTAAAATCAAAGAATGAAGTTTTATGGTGCACATAACCACTTAGAGAAGTGAATAATTTTATTTAAAAGAGAGGAACCCCAACAAAAACTAATAAGTATGTTCAATTCAGTGTGGTTGTATGTCTTATGTTTTACTGCAACATCAAACTCGCCTGAGAGAGTAACAGGAGCTTGTTACTAATTATTCCTATTGCAGTAATATCTAGGATATGAAATCGGTGACCAGGACTACACCAACAACAATAGTGGTATTCTTCCATTTTAAAAGCCAGTTTTGCAGAAGAAAACAGGGCTACCAACATATGGAAAAGCATAACCATCACATAAGATTTAACTGTCAAGAGAGATCCTACTTACGCTAATTCTGTCCCTTTTTGTTATGAGTAATCATCTGACAGACAGATTACATAAATACCAGACAGCATTAACAATTGACTTTCCTGGTGTGACAGGCTGCATGTTACACACACATAATTACTTCAGACTTGTCAACGCGAGAGACAACTGTGGGCTACAGATAATGTACTGCTAATGATGCATCTCACGTGAATGAATGGACAGGTTAGGTAGGATACACGTTCTTGCCAAATATCTATTCCTTCTGACAATTAATATAAGATGTTGAGGAAACAGATGGCCAGGCATCCAAAAGTCAAATCAGAATATCTTTTATGGTCTGTGGGGAACAGTTACTGGCATCAGGATTGAAGGTGATTAGCATGTTGTTGACAATCTATTCAATCTTCTCTATCATTTATTTAAAAGACATAATTATTCTCTGCAAGGGAATAACTTATTTTTCCATCCTACTATTATAGCTGTGCCTGAAAGAACACCTAGAGGTGTTTTCTGTTACACTAAGTTTAGAGCTTCCTGAAACACAAGTAGCTACACTAATGGTGTCTTCAGTCTCAAAAAAGAAATATTGTGAAATCCAATTTTTTTCTCACCATGCTATCAGGAGTTGGGATGGTTTTATCCTGCTTTTCAACTTAACTTTAATGTTTAATATGAAGAACACTATCATATCCCCTTTATTATAAGCTAGGTAAGCAAACTCAATGGGAAGTTATCCCAGTTATGGGTTTAGTATCTTTTAACTTTTGTCTGTCTTTGTAACTCTGAGATTTTTTCATGGGGCCTTTCAGGGGTTTTTTGGTAGTAGGGTAAACCATACTGTAGTGGAGTGCAGATGTAGTACTATCTGAATGCTTTGTCAGAACTATTAACATTGGGCATGTGGATTATTAATACTTAACATATGATGCTTTTGTGCACTTACAAAAAGACATCATTTTCTTTGTTAGAACTTTTTTATTTTGTCATAAAAATTACCTCTGAGGGATGCTGTCAAGATCCTAAGAAACTTGGACAGGTGAAAAAAATTCCATTTTTTTTCCTTGTTATGTTTTATTAGAAAACCATTCCCTTGCTCTATTTCAGAATACTATATTGATTTTACTGACTCCAAAATTTTATAGGGATTAACCCTGACATACACTCACACTTTTTTGATTGCCTAATATGAGTTTGTCAACAAAACCTTTCCCTTATATATCCAAGCTCTTGGCAAATTCAAGACATGCTGAAAAGCTCAGACCACAAAAATTTTGTGCCCTTGGTATGTTCAACTTTGTTATTGTAGTATTTTGATAAAGTATAATCAGATATTGGTCTAAGATTCACATAAACAGAATTCTCAATAGATGTTACTTCAACTTTATATTATATTTTCCTTTTTACATATAATAAAGACATTAATTTTAGCTTTATTCTATGTGGTAAAATATGACTGTATGATCACACATATTCTAGGCCACTCAGTTCACTACATCTCTTGGTAAAGTGACAATTTTAAAGAAGGGTTAATCTATACATTAAGATTTGATTCTGATGACTTTTGAGGGAGGACAAATTTTTATATGCTGTTGAACAATAGATAATTGTAAAGCAGTGTTGAGTCTTTCCATTGACTCTAGGGATTTTGGAGAGTCAAGATTTGTTTGCCTTATAAAAGAAATACAGTAGACGAGAACTGTAATTAAGCCTAGTCTTGAAACAGTTCTTATGAGGAACATTTCAGAATTTAGAGAACAGGCAGAATTTCTTTCTAGGTGATGATTTATTTACATATTCTCCATGAATGAGTAAACTTTGAATACTATTAAACAACATAGAAAGTGTCCAAACTATTTACATGAGATGAGTATTATCAGTGAGAAAGCGTAAGTTTAGCAAAATCAGTACTCCATTCTACACAAATAATTCAACCTTCTATTTGTAATTTACTTCTACTGACCAGTCACACTAATGTAATACATTCCAATCAGGTATCAGTTGAGGAAAATTAACCTAATTNATTGTGCATGTGGATTATTAATACTTAACATATGATGCTTTTGTGCACTTACAAAAAGACATCATTTTCTTTGTTAGAACTTTTTTATTTTGTCATAAAAATTACCTCTGAGGGATGCTGTCAAGATCCTAAGAAACTTGGACAGGTGAAAAAAATTCCATTTTTTTTCCTTGTTATGTTTTATTAGAAAACCATTCCCTTGCTCTATTTCAGAATACTATATTGATTTTACTGACTCCAAAATTTTATAGGGATTAACCCTGACATACACTCACACTTTTTTGATTGCCTAATATGAGTTTGTCAACAAAACCTTTCCCTTATATATCCAAGCTCTTGGCAAATTCAAGACATGCTGAAAAGCTCAGACCACAAAAATTTTGTGCCCTTGGTATGTTCAACTTTGTTATTGTAGTATTTTGATAAAGTATAATCAGATATTGGTCTAAGATTCACATAAACAGAATTCTCAATAGATGTTACTTCAACTTTAAATTATATTTTCCTTTTTACATATAATAAAGACATTAATTTTAGCTTTATTCTATGTGGTAAAATATGACTGTATGATCACACATATTCTAGGCCACTCAGTTCACTACATCTCTTGGTAAAGTGACAATTTTAAAGAAGGGTTAATCTATACATTAAGATTTGATTCTGATGACTTTTGAGGGAGGACAAATTTTTATATGCTGTTGAACAATAGATAATTGTAAAGCAGTGTTGAGTCTTTCCATTGACTCTAGGGATTTTGGAGAGTCAAGATTTGTTTGCCTTATAAAAGAAATACAGTAGACGAGAACTGTAATTAAGCCTAGTCTTGAAACAGTTCTTATGAGGAACATTTCAGAATTTAGAGAACAGGCAGAATTTCTTTCTAGGTGATGATTTATTTACATATTCTCCATGAATGAGTAAACTTTGAATACTATTAAACAACATAGAAAGTGTCCAAACTATTTACATGAGATGAGTATTATCAGTGAGAAAGCGTAAGTTTAGCAAAATCAGTACTCCATTCTACACAAATAATTCAACCTTCTATTTGTAATTTACTTCTACTGACCAGTCACACTAATGTAATACATTCCAATCAGGTATCAGTTGAGGAAAATTAACCTAATTAGTTCACACGTGCTGGTCTTGTACAAATCTCATTTTTATAGCACCGATTTTATTAACTGTGTCAGTTAGTGTTATAAAACCATTTTTAATACTTAGTGGAATGAAGCAAGTATGGAATGGATTTGTTTCTCCTTTAATATAGAGTAAGATGAGACTCAATGGAAATTTTTTAAGGATTTTTTTTCACTTGATTGTTGGAATCTTCTTGAGCACATTGCACAAAAAGCAACTGCAAAAAAAGAACTACTAATGCTAGGCCAATATTGTATTTCTGAAATGTCAAAATAGAAATTCAGAAAGCATACAGCCCAGTAGATATCTTGAAAAAAATTGTAAATACTTAGGCAGGTTATGGAAAACCTGTGGCTAACAGTTAGACAAAGGAGTCTTATAGTGTAAATAAAAGTTTTTAACTGCATTGATTTTCAAGAAGTGTCTTTTCTTCACTACTGTACCCAGCTGACAGTCCTAATAGCTTGATGACCATTTACCCTATGCATAAGAAGTGAATCTGCATCATATTTGAACTTCCTCAAATAATAAACTATTATAATTTCCTTTTTATTCATAACAAATACGGTGATATGGCCAAGAAGACCAGTGGCATCCTGGTCTTGTATCAGAAACAGTGTGGCCAGGAGGACTGGGACAGTGATTGTTCCCCTGTACTCAGCACTGGTGAGCCACAGCAGTGCGTTCAGCTGTGTTCAGCTTTGAGTGCCTCACTACAAGAAAGATGGTGAGATGCTGGAANTTCCTCAAATAATAAACTATTATAATTTCCTTTTTATTCATAACAAATACGGTGATATGGCCAAGAAGACCAGTGGCATCCTGGTCTTGTATCAGAAACAGTGTGGCCAGGAGGACTGGGACAGTGATTGTTCCCCTGTACTCAGCACTGGTGAGCCACAGCAGTGCGTTCAGCTGTGTTCAGCTTTGAGTGCCTCACTACAAGAAAGATGGTGAGATGCTGGAATGAATCCAGAGAAGGGCAACGGAGCTGGTGCAGAGTCTGGAACACAGGTTATATAAGGAGCACCTAAGAGAGTTGGGATTGTCTCGACTGGATTAAAGGAGGCTCAGAGGAGACTGTTTTGCTCTCTGCAACTGCCTGAAAGGAGGTTATGTCTAGGTGGGTGTCTTCCCCATAGGAACAAGTGACAGGACAAAAGGAAACGCCCTCAAGTTTGATCATGGGGAGTTGTAAGTTGGATATTA
>VYZS01002096.1:17977-32131 GCA_013400695.1 Neodrepanis coruscans | reverse complement strand
ACCCCTTTCAGCATTGCAGGAAAACCCTTTCTTTTTTCTTTCCATTGAAAAAAAAAAAAAAAAATGCAAATCTCTTTGTGCCTTGTCAATACAGAAAACTTTTTCAATGAAAGCAAAGAAGAAATTATCATATAATTTAGTATTTATCATAATCAAGAGTAGGGGTTCATTAGAATAATGAGCAATTGCCAAATTATTTCTCAAAGTATTCATTTGAAGAATGAGCAAAGGGTTTTTCCTACCTTCCTGCTTTTTCTCCCCCCATCTCCTGCTAACAAACAGAGTCTGCAGTTTCTACCAGCTTCTCAGATCAATTTCCCATTCCTGGAAAGAAGCATTTATGTTAAATGATTGTAATTAAGAACCTTCCTACAGCTCAATAGCTGTCTGGACTCGGAGAGGTAATTCCCCATTGATTTCCATGGGTCCAGATTTTCAGAGAGAGAAAAAATCCTCAAAAGGCAATGCCTGCTTTGGAAGTACAGCTTCACTGGGCTTCTTAAAGTACCACAGAATAGAACCACACAATCATTTAGGTTGAAAAACATCTCCAAGATCAACCTGTGACCAATCCCCACCTTGTCCCCCAGCCCAGAGCACTGAGTGCCACATCCAGCCCTTCCTTGGACACCTCCACCTCCCTGCACAGTCTATTCCAAGGTCTGACCACCCTTTCCAGAAAGAAATTCTTCCTAATGTCCAACCTGTCTGCAGAGAGAGCTGCACCCACTGGACTTTGCATGGTCCTGCACCACGTTCTTCCTGGCTGTCTTATAAAAATACCAAGTTTATGTAGAAATCAGGCTTATTTTTCCCTCACATTGTCTCTCTGACACTCTCCAGCTGCAGCACAAATGGCTCAGTGCTTCCTGGTCTCAGAGGTGGCCTTAAACCATAAGACTGGAACCAGCAGCAGGAGCAGGGAAAGCACAGCTGCGGAAGGAAACAGAGGAATCCTTTTCAAGTAATTAAATCCAGTGGCTGTTTAATGATATCAGTGCTGCCATCAATTGCAAAAGGCTGGGAATCAGGGCCTGTGTGCCAGGGCAGAGAGGAAAGGAGGCTGAGCTGGAAGGGAAGTGAAAGGAAACTGTTCCAGCCTCAGTGCTGTGTTCTTAATATGCTTCTGGTTTTGCCTGGTACAAGAGCAGGAAAGCAAATCAGTTGGATGAGAAATAAATAAAATGCCTCATTTAGTTCTTTACTGGTTGAGAACTGGGGATTATCAAGCCTTGAGCCAGCAGCATTTGTGCAGGGGAGGAGGGGGAAGGAGGCTCTTGGATCAGCACTGTCTCATAAAATCCAGTGTCTCTCCAGAAATCTCACAATCTGTGGCTGTTGTGACCTGCTGTATAAGAATTCTGATGCTTCAGGTAGTTAATCATGTTAAATAAACTAGATACATGTTTATCTCAGCCAAGTATCCCGCAGGGATGTGAACAATCTTTGGGAAGCTGCTGTATTCTATCTACAAGGCATAATTACATCAAAGCATAAAGTGCATCAGAAGAGTTTCCTAATTACAAACAAAGCAATGTCAATTCACTCTCCAGAATAACAAAATTACACCGAAATTATACCAAAATCACCATTAAAACCAGAAAGAGAAACAAGCAAACTCGTAACTGGCAGTTGCTAAGAAAATATTCCAGTAGCTGCAATATTCTGCTGATGGTGACTGTGATTATATGTCAGATATTTACAATATTTCCTGGTAATTGTTGGTGAGTGTTGATTTTGCACTTGTGAGTGTGTGTGAGAACACAGCTCTCATGTAGATGTGCTCCAGACATTCATTACCAGTGCAGTTTTCTCTTTTAAATTTTAAAAGATGGCCCCAAACTTCTGCTGCAGTTCCAGGTTCTGGGTCTGACTGAGATCTTCATTTCTGATCAGAGAAAGGAAAACCATGTAAAAGAGTTAAGAAGGGCAAAATTTGGAAGAGGTGGGAAACAGAAGAGCTCAAAAGGAAAGGAATAAAGAGACTTAAAAAAAAAATCCCTAGAACTGGATCATAAACACTCCCATATTTGGAACAGTCCATTCCACAGTTCTGGGAATGTGGATGATTTGTAACATCTGGATTTTGCTGATCACTATTTCCCATCTCTCTACCCCTTGCAATGAGTAAATTTGGGGTCTAATCCACAGCAGTTGATGAACTGACTTAACATTACCAAGGCCTTTGCCTCTGGTATATATATATACACACTTATACATATATAAATATATCTATAAGTGTAAACAACTACTTTTTCTTAAATAATTGTTTTTTATAAACTACCATCCAGAAAAAAAAAAGTAGTACTCACTGTGTATAAACAGCAAAGGCTGTTATTGCCACACTGCATTCCAGCAGTGTTTGCTGCAGGAAAGAGCTTTGCTCTTTTAGCAGATATGAAGCCAATACATCTCTAACAAGGACTTAAACTGAAAGAGTGAATAAAATAAACTAATAATAAAAAAGACAAGCAGACGTAATTAGGAAGAAGTTCTGCTTGGAATGTTTGCAAAGAGCAGAAGTCCTGGTTTGTTTGTTGTTTTTCTTTTTTTAATTACAGCTGCTTTCAAAAGCCAGAGTGGGGAATCACACCCAACTCACATCTTAGGAGAGAATTAAGCTGCTCACTGGTAGGAAAATCAGGTAGAGATGCTTTAGAGGAAAGATTTATGATATTATCACGAGGGGAAATAATAATAACAAAAGAAACTGGAGGAAGCCTTGCTGGAAACGTATAGGAATAGTAAAACCCACCAGGCTGTTACAGAAATAGAATCACAGAAAATACGAGATCTTCTCTGTGCATTTTAGTCAAAGAGCATTAAAGTCTTTATGTAACTTCAAGGGGTTTCATATCAGACCTTAAATGTAAATTTATTTTAAATAGGCCAGAATATAGGAGAGAGAGAGAGGCCTGACATGCAGCTTCCTCAGCACATCTCAGGATGACTTCATTGCTTCCAACTGTCATCAGAAATATTTGTATAATCCAGCCTAAACTTTGCTCCTCTTTGTGCTGCATAATTGTGAGTGCAGAGCCAGCAGAGGGAGAGTGATCAACTCCCATATTCCAGAAACAGCTACAGAGGTTCCAAGTCCTTTTCCATTAGGATGATTTTAAGATGCAGAGTCTCACATTTTGCCATAAAACAAGTCCATAATACTCCCTTGGGAGTTCTGCAGCTCCCTAGGACTGAACAACACATTTTTAACAGAGGTGGCTGGGCATGAACCCAAACATTTACCAGGAGATGGAGTCTGAGAATTTCTGCTTGACCTTTAATTAACATCATCCTGCTTTTAGTCCCAAGCATGGATTTGGGAGTAAATAGATTGCAACCTGCAGGGAATATCAGTCAACAGTGGTCTGAAGTGGTCAAATAACAAAGTAACCTCTTACATTACTTTTAAAAATTCAGAATGAAGTCAGCTTTATGCTATTCCTACTTTCCCTTAATGAAGTTTTCCATAGTAGTGCAGGAACAGACCCATTTCCAATTGATGGCAGTAAATCTGAACAGTCAATCAGTTTTAAAGCAAAAAAAAAAAAGTTTAGATCAGCTGTTCATACAGATCCCTGTGATGAAGGACAAACTGAGAGGGGACAAACTATATTATACCTGAATGAGATATCATGGCTCATAAACATGCTGGACTAAATCCTGTGTAAAGAGGACATTTTCAGTAGGAAGCAAACATTTGATCAAGGCTAAAGCAAAATTCTGTTTTGAATTTTAGGCCCATTAAAAGGCCAGGTGATGTTTTATCAGATGTGTAGGCAAGGCTGTCCCACAAGTTTCAGTAAAAAGGTGGGCTGTGCCATTGGAGAAGGTGAGAGCAAACACTGGCAACTGGAATAACAAGAAATTTTCATTTTATTCTTGAAAACAATGCCACAGGCACCCTCCTTATGAGCAGAAGTGGGAGAAAAAAATCAGGCTTCACTGTTTGCAGTTTACACAGAGGAAGAACTTTAAATTTCTGCAGCAATTTCTGGCTTCAGGCAAGCTTTTCATTTCACTGGAATCTAAAGCTGAGTGAGGCTGGACCCAAAACACATATTCCACAGTTAAAGCATCATCACAGTCTAAAAGCTGGGGTTTGTGAGTTGGCCTCAGAGTAAATTGGGCATTTTCAGTAAAGATCAGGGTAAAAACCCACACCACAAACCACAAACAAAACAAAAGAACCACCACCACGCCCCAAAAAATCAAACAGAGCTAAACTTCAAACCTGAATCTCCAGTTATAGCTGCAATTATCAAATCCATGCTCAGTAATGTAGGATTAGCACTTGTGCTGAATCTCAGACACCGATGTGGGAGGCAAAAAAGGGAGAACAGTGTAGTTTGGTGCAGAGAGGTCAAAATTATGACTATTGCAACTAAAAAAAAAAGTTTAAAAAGTTTCTCTCCTCGAAAATGTGTTCTTGATCATGTCAGGAAATAGCATCGGGTCTTTTTTGAGAATATTTTCCTTAGTCCTCCCAACTGAAGAAAGGCTAATCAGCCTGTTGTTCCCTAAATCCACCTCCTTGTATTTCTTAAAAGGACAATATATCATTTTCCTGATTACAGTCATAGGGCACCTTCTTATGTATCTTGATTTTAAATGTTCTCATGTTCATCATTCTAATTTTTAAATGTCATCCTTCCTTCCACTTTGAGTATCCTTGTCTCTTGCTGCAAACCTGGCTGATCCCCAGTGTATAACTTGATTTTCTGTGTGAATAGTCCATCACTGGATGATTTCTTGGCAACCTTTTCTCAAATTTGTGTCATATTTCCAGAAGGTTCCTATTTCATTTGTAAAAGCTTTTTGGTGAGGGAAGTAGGAGCACAGCATCCCAGCTGAGAAATGGGTTTGGAATTTTCCTTTATGAAATTCCTGCCCTCACCAAATACTTTGATTCTGTTATTTCTCTGTGCATGTGGAATGGAATAAGGGGTAATATGAGAAACTTTTAACTCCCTTGCAACAAAACAAAGGCCAATAAAAGAGTTTAGTCATCCACTTGGCAGATATTTGTTGTTGTAAAGTCCACAGAGAGGTGTCTGAGCACACACAGTTAAATATAAGTTTATAGGAGTTTTGGTTCAGTTAATTTTGAGTCCTCCTTGTTTGCTTCTGATATTTTCAAGTGTATGTTTTGGATAATATTCACAGATAAAAGGTAGAGGCTGCTTTTGAAGTGCAGAGAGTTTCCTGATTCGTTTCAGTGGGAATAAATTGAAACCCTTAATTACATTTTGTCATCTGTATCAATCTTTGTGGAAGAACTTGAGCATAGTGATATTTTCCTCATAGACATATCCTTGTGGGATAATAATTGAAAATGTGAATTAACTGCATTAACTGTCACATAATCAGGGCCTTTCATTTCTAAGACAGTCAAATTTCTGATTGACTTACACTGATACAGCAGTGACTTGAATTAAGCTCCTGACATTTTGGTCCACTTTTAAAAGCCCAGCAAAAGCTTTAAAAGAAAGTCTGAAACAAATTAACCCTTCCTCCACTTTTGCTTTTGAACAAACTGTTATCTCCAGGGTTTTTTTTGCTTCATGAATATAAATGTCTCCAGGCCACACCCTGGGCCACCAGGGCTGTTTCAGGTACTGAAATAAAATTAATACTCAATATTTCCCCCCTCTCTTTTCCTCACCTTCTTTTCCCTTTGCTCCTTCTCCTGCTCCTTGTATCTGTAGCAAAAAAAAAGCACTTTTTCTTCATTCAGTTTGTCAAGGCTGCTGAACAAAGCCTTTTATCCCCACTGGGCCTCTGAAAATGTGCCATAGTTACCCTTCTACACATGGATGGACTTCCCACATCCTTCCTGAAGGTGTTCTTCCCTTTTCCCCAATCTATATTAATGAGAATGTTCAGGGGTATAAAAGCATTTTGACAAGTGGATGAATTGCTCTGTTTTGAGGAGCAGGAACATTATCATTTGTTCAGATTTAAAGGGAGTAAACTTTGTTTTTTAGCACAAGCCCTCACCTATACTGAAATGATGATTACCACACTGGAATGGTGTATTGTCTCCTACTGAAATGGCATATTTTGTCCTCAAATCATGAGGGAGAGGGGCTAAGAAGTGCTAAGAAACACTTTAGAGCACTGACCACAGGCAGAGAGCTCTCTTTTTTTAAACAAAAAACAACCATAGCCCTTATTAACCTGTACCCCTTCTACAGGCAAGGGAACAAGATGACAGAACACAATCCTTACTAAAAAAAAAAAAAACCCAAAGCAGAGTTTAGTTCGTGGAACAAACCTGTGGGATCAGGACAAGGACTGAGAGAGTGATGTCTCAGGGATCTGTTTATCCTCCCTCAGACCCATCAAACTCAGAGCGTTCAGCTGACACACATTCAGTGCAAAGTCAAATAATGGTTTCTTTTAATTGCCAGCACTCTGAACTTTTAAGCAGCATCTAAAAGAGAAGCTCTCCTGCCTCTAGCAACTCCCACAGAGAGAACATTTTGAGTTTAGCATCGCTACAGTAGATGCAGCTCACGGCATCTCACAGCTCCACGGTATTGACAGTGCCATAAAAAGAAAGATGTGCTGAAAGGAGATGCAAACTCTTGATTTGCATGCCTTGCACTCTCACTGGTGCTGTAGGGAGCAGATCAGAGATCACAGGACACCAAGCCACTTGCTGAATGCAGCTGTCAGGTACCAGGCAGAAATTGTGTCCCTGGTTGCTCAGCGTGGATGGAGGGATGGGAGGCTGACCCTCAGGTGAAATAATGTTTCCCAAGTCTCAAACAGCTTCTTCTCTGACACAGAAAACACACCTGCTTTGTACACTCCCCTGCCTGGCCCTCAGAGCCTCTGGTGCATGCCAGGAATGGAGAACATCAGATTCCAAAGGCTTCCAGCATGATCTTCACGTGATGCTGATGATCACAGAGCTGCACCCACTCACATTTCTGGATGGCAGGAAAATGCCACGGTCAACTATTGTAAATAGTCAACTATTTGCACTAAACCACAGGAATCTAATACTGAGTACACAACTATGCATGATTTTATCAGGCTCTGAATCAAATCCATGGGCTGCAGCAGTTCATTACATACACAGAGAGAGGGACATTTTGCCTGGAACAATTATCCTCAAATCTAAAAAAACCCTGTTAAAGAGCTCCTGTTAAATAGCTGTCACAAACTGAAGCTGCTCACCTTTGTCATGGAATTCTGTGTCCCATTCCACTGTCACTTTCCTCATCAAGTAGTTCTTGTCTCTCCGTGCTGCTGCATTATTATATAACTATCCATGTGCCAAAGCTGGATGCAAACCCAGCTTAAGAGCCAAGCACAGCCACGTTCAGGTGTCTATTTGGAGAAAGGTACAGCCTCACAGCTGACCAGTTCCCACTGCAAAGCAACAGTCTTCAAATGTCACAAAGTGTGATTCTCCCCTGCCTGGAGCTCCACGGAGTCACTTATATACCTGTGAAAATCAGGATGGAGAAATCTGACAACCACTTTGCAAGGGTGTGAACAGTGTGCAGAAACACAGGAACAGGTCTCCAAAGCAGCATATTGGCATCAGCCTGAGGCAAAGTAAATCCTCCATCTCAACCAGACTGATTCCCTGAGGTGCAGCATTTAAATGTGCAACATTTGCACATACAGGGCTCGGTGCCCTTGAGAATAAGGTCTGCAGTTCATAAAAGATAATAAAATTCCAATGAAAAAGGCAGGAGTGGTGAAATGGAGAGGGGAAAGAATGGTGCTTAAACAGGAGAATCCAGGAGAACACATTACTTCTGGAAACTAGTTCATTTTCCAGTGGAGGAGCTCTAGTTTTCACTTTAGTATGGGTGTGAATTACTCCTAACGTGCCTGAACAGAGATTAACAGAAAACATAAAGGTCAAATATCATGAGTAGCAATACTTATTGCTCATTAAAACCCCACTACTCAACATGCACATCAGGCCTTAAGCTCCATTCTGGGCATATGAAGCCTGGAAAAAAGTGCAGTGCAGAGGCCACTTTTCAGCTCCAAAAGTTCAACATGGTGCTGCTGCCTGGGGAATTATTCCCACCAAGAGGCAGGACTTTTTCAGACACAGGAACACCCTCACACTGACATCACAGTACAACTTTCAGAACCCAAGTTAGGAATTCACTACGACAAAATGTCCCACCTTTTATTCATCACAGGATTCAGTGTCTTTCTTAAAATAAAGCAGGAGGAATCACCAAGGCCAGCTGGTCAGTAAGGCACCATCCCAGCAGTTCTCAAGGGCCACTAAACACAACTTTCAGGGTGGAGTTTTAAATATAAGTTGTTATATTTATGTTACATTTAAGAGCATCACAATGTAACCCAGAGAGATGAACATGGGCAGCTCCACAGGATGTACTTTGTCTCTCCAGTATTTGTCAACTTTCATTGCTAAAGACAGTGACAAATGAGGTCATTCCAAGACTTCTTTCCAAGTTCTTCATTCCAAGACTTGGATTGCATTTTCAAGGGTTGTACTTCCCTTTCCATGAAGGTCAAGAGGAGAAAGACAGCACTGGACATATCACTTAATAGAATTTTATAAGACTCATGGAGGAAATTCATCCAGGGATGGGGCAGCCACAACTTCTCTGCGCAACCTGTGGCAGGGCCTCCCCACCCTCACAGGGAAGAATTTCTTCTTAGTATCTAATCTGAACCTACTAGTTCAGTTTGGAGCCATTCCCCCTTGTCCTGTCCAAACATGTTTTTGGAAAAGTAACTCTCCATCTTTCTTGTAGATTCCCTTTATCATTATTATCATCTTTAAGTGATTGTAAATCTTTTGACACAGGACCAGTAACTGCCAATGAGGAAGAGCAGAGATGATGTTGGCCATTATCATCTTTGGAGACACAGTTTTGAGCCCCTGGATAATCATCTGCTTGATTATGGTGTTTCATGAGCTAATGATGAGTTCTGCCTCCTGGCAAAGAGAAAGAAACAACACCTTTGCTTATAAACTTCCTCCTGGAGGAAGGTTTTAGCTGCCCTTGAAGGAAAGGATGGCAGAAACTTTCAGGAAAAATTTGGTTGCCAAGCACTGCAATGGGCATTGATGGAGTCACCAACCCTGGAGGTCCTTAAAGGAGATGTTGAAGGGGCCATAGTTCAGTGATGGGCTTGGCAGTGCTGAGTTAATGATTGGGCTCAGTGATTTTAAGCATCTTTTCCAACATATATTATTCTAAGATTCCAGGTGTGTGGAAATACCAGTGACTTTGGCAAGGAACTGAAATCAAAGATATCCATAAAAGGGTCCTAAAAGGGATGAAGTGAATGAGTGAAACCATCCATTGAACAAGTCTGATTGTTCTCCTTTCATTTCCTTTCTGATTATTCCTTTCTTGCATCAGCACAGACTTATTGTATTGTCTGTATCATATTACACTGGGGGTTTAAAATAGATCACTGATCTAGAAGAACACTTTGTGGGTAATTAGAAGAACCACACAGATTGCAGGAGCTGTGGATCGTGGGGATTTGGGGGATTTTTGTAGGAAACTCCAGCAGTTAAGGAAAGCTGTCCCTCAGAGAAAGGGCACACACACACCCACACACACAGGAATCCAGAAGAAATATGAAAATCTAGTAAGAGATGAGCTGAGCTGAGTGGAGAATTTCAATTTGACCTTACAAGAAGGAGCCATACCCAGAATATATTGTAGCATTGAAGATAATTCCTGAAGGAAATAGGGGCTGATGCTGGAAGCCAAGAAACAAAAAGTTCAGCTTGGAAAAGGCAGAAAGAAGTTAATCTGCAAATAAACCAGTAGTAAGAGGAAGTTCTGGGAGAGTCTTGTCCCACTTCTCAACAAGAAGGAAAGCTACAGATGGTGCTCTGTGGGATAAAGTGTATTTTATGTGGGTTTTTACATCAGCTGTCATTGGAAAGGCCTGTAGTGAACAAGGCACTAGTACTGGGAAGATCAAATCCCATAACTGGGTTGGATGTAACATAAAGCTCAATGTTTTCAAATTCATTGAACCTTAAAAATACACTTAAGGACAGCTGAGACAACATCTAATCTACCTGAGAATTCAAGGAGGATGAGGGAAATTCTAGCAGGTAATGTGATGCCTGCCTTTAACGTGAAGGAAGAGAAACCGGCAAATTATGGACCACTCACCTTCACTTAAACTCTTAAAAAAATAAAAACTGCTCTAGGCACCAGAAAATATAAGCCAAGAGCTGCCAAAATGGCTTTGTCAACATCACATTGCATCNAAAAAAAACCCAAAGGACTGGAAAGGACCAGACACCAATATACCTTTCCCAAATATGCTAAATCCTTCATATTCCATCCTGGAATATCTGAATGTTTCTTGTTCTAGGGAGTTAGGCACAGGAGGAGAGATGCATCCCACTCCTGAGAACAAGGATTTAACAGCTGTGTTTGAACAAGCCTGGTGACTTTTTGCTACCTCTGCTTTAAATGGTTTCAAAGTTGTTCGGAGTTGCTTTGAGCCAAATGTGTCTTCAAGGTGTTCAGCACTTCAGAAATGTAGGACAGATGTTTCATCAGCTGCTTCTGAACTACAACAGACTTGTGCCTGCCAGAACCCCCTGAGTGGATCTTGAGGAAGGATTAAACATGTTTGGCTGCCTCACCAAGACATTTGGTGGAGGAGGAGGAGGAGGCCTTTACCAAGCAAGGCTCCAGAACACTGACTGAGTCACCCTGGACTCAGGACCCCACCAACAGTTATGGCTGGGGAGGAGCCCTGATGACAATCCTAAAATGTCATTGTCTTGAAGTCCCTCAGACACGTGGGCTGCACAGAACAGGCTGGGGAAAGCAGCAGAACAGAAAAGCAGCAGAGCACAAAAGCATATTCCAATAAATACAACGCTGAGGAATCTTTTCAGTCCTTTTCAGTCGAGTGTATTGAAGCAACTGAATGTTCCTTTCTCATTTTTGGGCAGCAATCACAAAAAACAGATGTTACACTATGTTAATTTTTGTCACTGGCATCCAGCCCCCTGGCAAGATTAAAACAACTCTTGGCATCCTTGGAGCAGCTGGGCAGCAAAGCTGCTTCCTTTACTCACACAATGCCATTCTGAATAACCTTTGAGCCTGAAATCTTGTTGCTTTGTAATCCAGGTCCTGGCAGACTTCTCCTCCTCTCCCCCTCTTCAAACATGGTATTCCCCAATCCCTGCAGAGCCTGGCATGTATCTTTAATACACCATAAATGCTGATGAAAAATAGATGTGTAGAGTCTGTGACAGCCCTGACACTCATTTAAGTTTCACTGCAGAAGGAAGGACGTTTTCAGGCTTGTCCTTGCAGTTTAACTTCTTGGTATCTTTTTGAATTTAAGCTTCATCAATAAAGCAGGAAAAAAGACTTTTGTGTTACAAGTTTCACCTGGACACAGTTTTACATAAAATGCTGAATGCTTCTGACATCAGCCATATGATTTAAAAGTGAAAAGGGCAGTCATTGGCAATAAATCATTTGAAGATTGAGCTCTATTAAGTCCAGCATTGATGGATGGAATGAGAAAAAAATGATGCCTTGTACATCACAGTTCTTTTGCTAGAAGCTAAATGTGATGCCTTCTGTGGAAAAAAAAATAAAAATACAAACAACCAGACAAACATAAAAATGTTCTCCCCATCTGTCAAGTGTGCAACATTAGGAATGTGCCACTGACACAAGATAAAAAAGTAGAAATACTATAAACCTGGGTAGACATCAGATATCACTTTTCCTTTGTTTTAGTTAGTTGTCATTAGGGAAGAAAAATAATTAACCTAAAAATAAACTACACTTCTGCAGTCCANTTTCATTCCACAGTAGATCAACACAGGCTAAGGAAGAAGCTGAGAAGGTCATGTATTTTTATTTTATTAAGACATTACACCATCTGCTACAGGTTTGGGATTTTTTTTTTTTTTTGTTGGTTTGTTTTTTTTTTCCATAAGGAGCAGGGAAACTTGGTCTAGAAGAAATTATCTAGCGATGGTTATAAAACTAGTTGTAAAAGTGAGGCAAGGAAGGGGTTCATGGACAGCATGGAAGGATGTGTCAGGTTGGGTCTGTAGAGTGCCCAGTTCTGTCCTAGATGCACTGATGTTCTGAATGATGGTTAGAATAAAGTATGTAAGTATTTTAGAAGATAAGATTAGAATAAAAAAGATCTTGNGGAGCCCTGATGACAATCCTAAAATGTCATTGTCTTGAAGTCCCTCAGACACGTGGGCTGCACAGAACAGGCTGGGGAAAGCAGCAGAACAGAAAAGCAGCAGAGCACAAAAGCATATTCCAATAAATACAACGCTGAGGAATCTTTTCAGTCCTTTTCAGTCGAGTGTATTGAAGCAACTGAATGTTCCTTTCTCATTTTTGGGCAGCAATCACAAAAAACAGATGTTACACTATGTTAATTTTTGTCACTGGCATCCAGCCCCCTGGCAAGATTAAAACAACTCTTGGCATCCTTGGAGCAGCTGGGCAGCAAAGCTGCTTCCTTTACTCACACAATGCCATTCTGAATAACCTTTGAGCCTGAAATCTTGTTGCTTTGTAATCCAGGTCCTGGCAGACTTCTCCTCCTCTCCCCCTCTTCAAACATGGTATTCCCCAATCCCTGCAGAGCCTGGCATGTATCTTTAATACACCATAAATGCTGATGAAAAATAGATGTGTAGAGTCTGTGACAGCCCTGACACTCATTTAAGTTTCACTGCAGAAGGAAGGACGTTTTCAGGCTTGTCCTTGCAGTTTAACTTCTTGGTATCTTTTTGAATTTAAGCTTCATCAATAAAGCAGGAAAAAAGACTTTTGTGTTACAAGTTTCACCTGGACACAGTTTTACATAAAATGCTGAATGCTTCTGACATCAGCCATATGATTTAAAAGTGAAAAGGGCAGTCATTGGCAATAAATCATTTGAAGATTGAGCTCTATTAAGTCCAGCATTGATGGATGGAATGAGAAAAAAATGATGCCTTGTACATCACAGTTCTTTTGCTAGAAGCTAAATGTGATGCCTTCTGTGGAAAAAAAAATAAAAATACAAACAACCAGACAAACATAAAAATGTTCTCCCCATCTGTCAAGTGTGCAACATTAGGAATGTGCCACTGACACAAGATAAAAAAGTAGAAATACTATAAACCTGGGTAGACATCAGATATCACTTTTCCTTTGTTTTAGTTAGTTGTCATTAGGGAAGAAAAATAATTAACCTAAAAATAAACTACACTTCTGCAGTCCACACTCTGAGTTGTAAGATCACACAATAAAGTCCTACACAGTGCTGGATAATGTAAATCCCAAGGGTGGGTGTTCCAGCAGAAAAATGGGAGATAAACTTAGTAACTAGAGAGTCATGATTTAAGAGGGAAGGAGGAGTGTTTCAATACTCTTTGAGCATTTTTGCCATCATTTTGTAGAAAGCAGGACCGTGGCTGTTCAGTTGTAACCTCTTGAAAGGGTTTTTATGTCAAGAGTGGGAGACTCTCAGTTGGCTTAGGCAAAAACTCTGCTCATGGGCACTCCAAAAACTCAGAATTGCAGACAATTGGGTTCCAGTGGCCATAAAATTAATGCTTTTTTTTTTTTTTTACTTACTTGTGTAGACAGAATTTGGGCCAGAGTCTTGATTTGTGTTATAAGAATGTTGATGTTAGTATTATTATACTAAAAATAGTATTTTTTGCCTTTGACACTGCAAAGGAGAACACAACTGCTCTGTGCTGCTGTTTCATCAAGAATTCATAGTGCAATANGATAAGATTAGAATAAAAAAGATCTTGACAAAATGAAGAAAAGCTCTGAAAGACCAGATTCAAATTCAGTCCCAGACTATTCCCCTAAAACAAATATAATTGGCTACAAAAAAAAACCCAAAGGACTGGAAAGGACCAGACACCAATATACCTTACCCAAATATGCTAAATCCTTCATATTCCATCCTGGAATATCTGAATGTTTCTTGTTCTAGGGAGTTAGGCACAGGAGGAGAGATGCATCCCACTCCTGAGAACAAGGATTTAACAGCTGTGTTTGAACAAGCCTGGTGACTTTTTGCTACCTCTGCTTTAAATGGTTTCAAAGTTGTTCGGAGTTGCTTTGAGCCAAATGTGTCTTCAAGGTGTTCAGCACTTCAGAAATGTAG
>VYZS01002096.1:0-17025 GCA_013400695.1 Neodrepanis coruscans | reverse complement strand
GGGAGACTCTCAGTTGGCTTAGGCAAAAACTCTGCTCATGGGCACTCCAAAAACTCAGAATTGCAGACAATTGGGTTCCAGTGGCCATAAAATTAATGCTTTTTTTTTTTTTTTACTTACTTGTGTAGACAGAATTTGGGCCAGAGTCTTGATTTGTGTTATAAGAATGTTGATGTTAGTATTATTATACTAAAAATAGTATTTTTTGCCTTTGACACTGCAAAGGAGAACACAACTGCTCTGTGCTGCTGTTTCATCAAGAATTCATAGTGCAATAGTCAAAAATTGTCATGATTTCAAGATCTCTTAATAACAATCAGCCATTTCAGTCATTTGAGCATTCAGGGTGAGCTGGACTTCTCCCCCTGCAGCCACCCAGTGTACAGGAAATCCATATTTCCTGTCTCAAATCCTGCTTGCAATGGGATAAAATGATCTCTGGAAGGAACAAGAAATGGCATCATCATCATCATCTAAACAAGAAAAAAGTAGGTGAAATGAATTCCATAATTGCCACCTAAGATTCCTTCAGCTTTCTGCAGGCTTGGTGAATATATTATCCATGGGAAACGTGGTTGCTTGGAAAATTCCACTGAAAGTTTAATTTGGTGCATCCTCTTGAAAAGAAAGGGATGTGTTACTAAAGGGACAGAGCAAATTGCCACTAAAACGAAGGAATTTATGGCTTTTATGCTTTTTCCAATACACTGGATCTTACCAAGGCAACCTTCTAAGTGTGGAAGGAGTGGATATTTTAAAGGGAAAATGGTGTGGTAAAACAGTCCTTAAAAAAGCAGTTTGGGGGAATACACTGAATGAATCATGTGTGAAACATCTGCCTGAACTACCCTGGAGGTTTTCAGGCAGAGTTGTGTTTTATGGAGTGAACTTGAGGTAAAAGGGTCCTGCTCTAACTCTTTTTCAGCTTTCACTGGGCATGTGTAGGATGGAGAACAACTATGAACACAGGCACCAAAACTGAACATTCTCTTAATAAATATAGAAAAACTAGACTGAGAAATACACTACATTTATCATCTATCTGTTTATGCTGTTTACATCTCTTTGGGAATCATATACAGAGCTGTGCATGATGTATTTTTAGATTACTGCATGATTTCACGTGACATGAATCTAAATTTAAGCCAAAATTAAAATGAGTAACTACAGTATTTCAAGCCCCCAGAAGCTGGAGACTATTCCAATAGATAATTCAGTACCAAAACAAAGAATCATAGAATTGTTTGAGTTAAAAGGGGCCCTTAAGGATCATCTTTTTCCAACCCCTTTGCCAGGAGCAGGGAACCTTCCATTAGACCAGGTTGCTCAGAGCCTCATCCAGACTGGAACTTGACTTTCAATAGGCTCAAATGTAAAATATATGTATTTATTTAACAAAATACGTGATTAATTAGTTGGAAAAAGCCAACAGTGTGTCACCCAGAGACACAGAAAGGATTGCTCTCTAATGAAAAGAGAGCTGTCACTGCATTAAGTGTTCCTACAGTTGTACATTTCAGAACACTCTCATTAAACTCAGATGATTCAAAGGCAAGTTAAGTGTTTTATTTGGACTCCTTCTCCCTTCTATGTTGAGTGTGGATCTATGGAAAGATGCTTAACTGTTGGCAGAGAGGACCAAAACCCTTGTGCTTTATTCTCAAGTCTGTTATGCTTTTACCTAAAATTCTAGGTTTGAGAGGGAAAAACCTGAAAAAAAAGGAAGAAGATGCAGGTTCTTCTGTTGTTTTTACCAGTAGGGGTCTGGTGATAACATCTTAACTCCTGTAAAAAGCAAATCATTCCACATAACCCTAAAAGAGTAGCTCATCTTTGAGAAGAAGCATATTTCTCCAGATGATTTCATGGTCTTGTCATGAGAGCTCAAGAAATGGTGAACCCACGTCACATCTGTCAGCTGGACCCACAGGTTATTGTGGAAACATTGCTACACATTTCTGCTTGTATTCATAGGATGCTTTAGTTGGAAAGGACCTGAAAGATCATCAAATTCCAACCCCCTGCCCTGGGCAGGGACACCTCCCACTGTCCCAGGTGGCTCCAACCTGCCCTTGGACACTTCCAGGGATGGGGCAGACACAGCTTCTCTGGGGAACCTCTGCCAAGGCCTCCCCACCCTCACAGGGAGAATTCCTTCCCAATATCCCATCTTTCCCTGCCCTCCTTCAGTTCAAGGTCATTCCCCCTTGTCCTGTCTCTCCAGGCCCTTGTGAAAAGTCCCTCTCCAGCTCTCCTGTAAATTTGTCTGGCTTTAACTTCCCTCTTTGCCTCTCATTGCACAGCCCTTCCTCCACTGCACCAGATACATCTACAGGCCTAATGAAACTGTGAAAAATTACAGAACAGGAATTCAACTGGCAAATAATTCCATATAGACAACATGTGGCAGAGACTTCCAGAGACTCACTGGCTTAATCTTGGTATAAACCACAGGCTTAAAGGAAAAATGTAGGATCACTTTTTCTAACCTATATGATCTATAAATCCATATCCAGGCACGTGTTCTTTGTAATAATCCCTCTTCCCTTCCTGTTGTATTTTAACTCCAGCTGACAACTAAGTACCATGTGAGTGTTTTCTCCCTCCCTCCCTCCCAACCCATCAATGGATGAACAAGGAAACCTCATGGGTTGAGAAAATAATAGTTTTAAAATCAAAGAAATAATAATAACAATGACAATAATAATAATACTCTGATACTACTGATAATAATAATCATAGTAATGAAAAGGAGAGAGAGGAACAGAACCCAAGAGGCACAAGTGATGCACAAACACAATTGCTCAGCACCTGCTGACCCTTACTCAGCCTATTCCTGGGCAGCCATCAGCCACTCCCAGTCAACTCCCCCAGTTCTATCCTGGGAATCATGTCCTGTGCTGTGGAATATCCCTTTTGCTAGTCCAGGTCACCTGTCCTGCCTGTGCCCTCCTGGCTTTTTGTGCATCTCCTCACTGGCAGAGCATGAGACACTGAGAAGGCCTTGAGTTGGGGGAAGCATTTCCCAGCAAAAACTAAATTTCAGGGTATTTTTTCATACTCTGTATGAAAACTCTATACCAGTACTAGGAGGAAAATTAACTCCATCCCAGCCAAAACCAGGACACCCTCCAGGTGTTCCCTAGATCCCTGAATCCACCTCCAGGAAGGATGAATTGAAGCTTTTTCAAGCCCCAACAGTTATTAGTAAGTATAGAGAAATGCCAGCTCATAATAGGCCAAGATGAAATATTTAAATATCCACTATTTTTGTCAGGTCTGAAAATGATGAAAGCTTCCCAGATCCATTATATATGCAGCTCCACACCTCTGCTTCAACAGTGCACTGCTATTAACTGTTTTTCTTTATTAAAGGTTATGTAGTCAGAAATCTGTGGAGGACTTTGTTTGACTGCAAATAGCAAATTGTCCTCACCAATTTTCACTGTGAATCACTCATGTTCTCTGCTTGTTCTGTCAGTACAACATCCTTGCAAGTACGTTGGAGGACCCCCAGTCCAGTAAAACACACAGAATGCTGAAAAAAAAATGTACTCTGCTGTCTGGAGAGAGGGGTTTTGCTCAGGTTTTTTTCCATGTATTGTATTTTCTATGCATTTGCCTTGGAGGAAATTCAGGGCTCAATAAGGAGAGAAGAAAGAAGTTCATTAAAATCACAGCTAAGGAATATAAAAGTAATAAAATTTAAATGCAAATTAAAAGACATGCATTTGTGCTTGTGCACATGAGCACACGTAGAGCTGTGTCTGTCCAGTTGTGGCTGTGTGTGTAAATCCAGAGGGACAATTAATTCAGTGTTCAAAGAGCTCCTGGGAACAGCAGTTCAGCTCCTGGCAGAAGAACAGGTCACCCACCCTGCATCCCTCAAAAGGGAATTATTCCACATGTGGACAATGGTCAGGATACAGCTCTAACATTCCTGTAGTGAGGAATGAGTCCATCACCAGTGAGCATCAAAGAGACAGAGCAATCACATGATACACAGAGCAAAAACAGGGGCAAAAATAACCTTAATGACTCCAAGCCTCCCAGAGTTCCTCCAGCACGGCACTGCAAGATTCAGGATTTCACTTCCCTGATTGATTTCTCACTCCTTGGAGCAATTTAAATTTAAGGGAAGGGATTGTTGCCACCACATCCTCCTACCTCCTCAATTAAAAAGCAAGGAATGCACCTTGAGGAGCAAATATTGCAGAACCTGTGAATTTTCAGAAATCCATTTTTGAAAAGTTTTCTGAGTTAAAGCAAATCTAATAAGTCCAGCTGATGACTAAGATTTTTTTTTTCTGCTTTTAAGAAGAAAGTGTGTTTTCCTCTTGCAGAATTTCTGTTACAATGGAAATGTAGATGATGCCAAGCCCCAGCACGTGTTTCCAATTAAAATTCTTCATTTTCTGCTGGGATGTTAGAGCATGACCTGATTAGTTCTGCCTGTTATCAGAGCTCAGCTTCTGTGACTCCTTATCTTATTCAACAACTAGTGTCTGGTTTTTGTATATTGGAGAGGAAAGAACCACATCCCTCAAAGGTCAGGGGAATTCTGAGGAGTCCCTTGACAACACAGAAAGTTTAGTGTGGATCAGGGGAAACACTTCCAGTTCTTTTCTGTCCTTGAGACTCCTCTGCCTGCTCTTACATCATAATAAAACACAACACAGCTCAAACTGCAATTCCACCCTAATAGTGCAGGGAGATGGCTGGGGTTTAGGTACAAGAATTGCAGATATTAAAATTTACTGCAGTAGAAGTACCTGGAAATTGTTGAGGTTTAACACAATAGAGAAGTTATTTCTTTTCATCTAGGATTCCTCAGTGATGGTATCAGATAAGGAACAGCATGAAAAGCCTTTCTTAAGAACTACTGTCCTTAGTCAGCAAGAAGAAGAGCAGAGTATTATTTATGGAAAGCAAGCAATATGGAATCAGAGTGAAAGGGTGGTAGATGAAGTGCCAGATTAAGTCTGAGCTTTGAAAATCTATTGTATGTCATACATAAAAAATATGCCTGTTTGGTAAATTATATGCAATTATCAAGAGAAATATTTTTATGTAAGTTTTACTTTAGATTTAAATATCTCATAGTGGCCACTTATATGAAATTCTTTGTTCTGAGTGTGGTAGGACACAGGTTATCCAGAGAAGCTGTGGCTGCCCCATCCCTGGAAGTGTCCAAGGCCAGGTTGGAGCCACCTGGGACCTGGTCCTGGACCTGGCCCTGAGATGATCCTTAAGGCCCCTTCCAATCCAAGCAATTCTGGGATTCTGTATTCAGACAATGCCACAAAAATGCTTTTTAAAGCACTTCTGCACCCTGCAAAGGCAGCAGTTGCTTCTCCCCACCTCCCTCAAAGACATCCACATTATGCAGACATTTTCAGTGTCTTGTTCTGCACCAGCAACATGAAAGAATAGCTGGAGAGATGGGGAAAAACGGGAGCAGGTTCTCCAGCTGGGAAAGGGAATGTTTTTAGAGCGGAGCTGCAGAGGCAAGGACTGAGCCTGGAGGTGGGTGTTAACGTAACTTTTTAAAAAGTGACAGTAAAAATGCAGTGCCCATAGATCGTGGGCCAGATGGATTCCTCTCTCCTTTCATGGGTTATGCCTCAAATACCACGATGCATATGGATTTGGGATGTGAGGTGGTTTTCCTTCTGTGTGGAATGCACTGCCAGTCACTGCACTCAAACCCTGCAGTATTGATAATGCCAGAGACAGACTGGGAGTTTTCCAGGCGTGGACATGGCAAGTTTAGACTTTATTGACAGGGGTGTCTGTTATCTCCAGCTTTGCCCCTGAGTTTACCTCAGGGAGCCTGCCCTGCCCTGTCCATCCTGATCTCTGTCTTCAGTGTGAACAGACCCCTGTAAAACTCTGTGCTTTGAGCTCATGGAATCTCAGAATCACACAGAATCACAGGATCATTAATGCTGGAAAAGAGCTCCAGCATCATGGAGTCCAAGCTGTCCCCAATTCCCACCTTGTCCCCCAGCCCAGAGCACCGAGTGTCATATCCAGCCCTTCCTTAGACACCTCCAGGGGTGGGCACTCCAACCCTCCCTGACCCCCCTTGCCAGGAACAAATTCCTCCTCCTGTCCCCCCTGAGCCTCCCCTGGCCCAGCCTGAGGCCGTTCCCTCTCCTCCTGTCCCTTGTTCCCTGGGAGCAGAGCACGACCCCCCCCGGCTCCCCACTCCTGGCAGGGATTGCAGAGAATTCCAGCGGCCCCCTGAGCCTCCTTTGCTCCAGGATGAGCCCCCAGAGCTCCCTCAGCCCCTTCCCAGCTCCCTTCCTTTCCCTGGACAGCCTCCAGCCCCTTAATGTCCTTCTTAAATTGAGGTGCCCACAACTGGACTTATGGAAACAACCACTGCACCCTGTGAAGGGGAGAAGGACTTAGAAAAAAATTAAATTTCTAGGTAAAGCCCCTTGTCTGGGTACCTTTTGTAACCAACTAAAGGAGACAGATACCTCCAGAGGATGATTCCCTGTACCATCTTTAGCAGGGAGCAGAACAGTTCGTTTTCTTCCCAGTTGCCTGTAGTGACAGACAGGAGGAACCACAGAAGTTGTTTAACTTGGGGGTGGCTGAAGTCCAACAGATGAGAAGGAAAAAAACCAACCAGCTCCTCAGCCTGTGTATCATGCTGTATATTATGATGTATATCTGAAATTATTTGTTTCAGTGCACTTTAAAGAGTCTTCACCTCTGCCTTTCCAACCCTTTTTCAGGAATAACCCTTCCCCCTGGAGCTGGCTTTGCAGAGTTGTGTGGGATTGCAGCGATGCAGATTGTACTCTGCTAGAACTTTCTAGCCTCAGTTGCACTCCAAACACCCACAGACTTGCACTAGAAATTTTAGGCTCATAAGCCTCAGTGTAACTTCCAAAAGTGGGGTAACAGAACCGATATCACTCTCAGGCTTTTATATATTAAGCTGCTTTTAGCAGCAGGATTCTGGATCCTGGATCTCTCTCATCAGCACTCCTTTCCTGTGAGGTTACTGTAGCTCAAAGTAGAGAGGCTGAAAGAGCAGGTAATTAATGTGCTTACTGTGGGAGGGAACAAACAAAGCAAAAACAAAAGGAACTATAGATTTCTGTGAAACCATGGAGGGGGAAAAAAAATCCCTTTTTACTGTACCTTAGGGAGGTTCGTCACACCGTGTTTCAATAACAGGAGTGTTCTCAAGGAAAAAAAAAAAAAAGAGAGACAGGAATGTAAAAGGTTCTGCCTTCAGGCTCCTGCTGAGCAATAATGGAAGTATAACTAATTAAGGGCCTGATCAAGGTCCCATTGAAGCCAAGAGAAAGCCTCCCACTGATTTCAATGGGCCCTGGATCAGCTTTTAGTGTGTGGAGTGTAAATATGACTGCATTACAACCAGGATGAGCCAAAGGCTGCTTTCAGCCAGGGCTGGCTGCTCTATGTTGTGCCACAGCAGAGCTGCCTCAAAGCTGCTCTGGATCAAAGGGTCAAAGATTACTTCTCCAAATTGGGCAGTTGTATAAAAGCTCCTCTTGATCTGAGAAGGATAAAAGGAAAAGCTGGTAGAGAGAGGCTCTGGGGAAAGCTGTGGTGAGTTGTTTGCTGGTACTCCTGGTACTGGTGGGTGAAAGAGAGGAAATGAGAAGAATTCGCCTCTTCTCAGCATTGGTGAGACCTCTCCTGGAGTTTGGTGTGCACTTCTGGGCTCCTCAGTACTAGAGAGACAGGGACATACTGGAAAGAGTCCAGCAAAAGGCTGCAAAGATCATCAAAGCACCTTGAACATCTCTTGCCTGAGGAAAGGCTGGGAGAGCTCTGTGTGATCACCTTGGAGGAGAGGAAGCTCAGGAGGGATTTTACCAATGGATTCAAACACCTGAAGAGAGGGTGCAAAGAGGATGGAGCCAAGTGCTTCCCAGTGGTGCCCAGTGACAGGGCACTGTCACCTGAAGCTCTGTGGTGTGAGGGTGAGTGGGGACTGGCAGAGGTTGCCCATGGAGGTTGGGAACTCCTTCATCCTTGGAGACATTCAACAGCCACTTGAACACAGCCTGGAACAGCCAGCTCAAGCTGTGGGTTAGCTGTGCATCCAGAGATACTTGTCAGCCTCAAACACTTTGGGATTCTGGAATTTTGTGATTCTGTGATTTTGGCCCCATCTCCTCAGCCATGCCCATCTCAACCCAGCAGCTCAAGCTCTGGCCAGACCAAACTGCAAGAAAACCTTGACTTCGGAATTCCCAGCAGCCTGTTGTCTAATTTTCTTGTGCACCAAGCCAGTCCTGCACTCACTGATGACAGTGATCTTTCTGTCACACTGCTCAGGTAGCCCTTACTTGGTGACTTTTAAGAGCTGAAAGCTAAAAACCCTAGAAGTGAATGGCATTTATCTTAGAAATTCTTTAAACACAAAACCTTGACTGGTGCTAAACTGTTTGTAGAGAACAGAAAATCTGTGATTGCATGGTATATTAATCCTTAGATTCCACAAATGCTTCTTTTGGATTCTTTGGCCATTTATAGGTCATTACCTTAGTTCCTAGTGAATAAATATTCTCCTCAGTTTCCTGGTGTGGGCTGACTTACACCACAGTCTGTTCCTGTTCCTGAGGTCACTCTGTAAAGACTGTGACAGAGCTGACTATGAAACTTGACATATTGATATCCCAGGAAAAAAACAAACCTTGTTTGGAAGGTGATTTGCAGTCCACAAAGGAGCATGAAGAACGAGACCTTTGATTTCCATTTTTTACATCTTGTTAAACGTGTCATTTCCAACTGTCTGGAGCCTTTCCTGCATGTGCAGCTTCTGAGCAACCAAACCTTCCCCCTGCCCCAAAACATAAATAAATAAAGTCCTACCCGTGCAACATCTGTTTAGTGCCTTGTATTCTGAGTCATCAGATTCGATTTTGGGAAGAAAACATAATGTAATATGTTAACACACAGGGAAAAAAAAGAAGACTCACTCATCCATAAGCAGAAAACCACAGAATGCAGTTTATTCTTGTCTTAAATCTGGAAGCAGCAAGAAAAGTGACACATGAGAAACCACCCAGGCTGAAAAACATATCTTCTTTCCATTACTATAGCAATTCTCAGCTGTAAAATGCATGGGTTTTTTTCCCCCACAAAAAGGGGATTAGTAGGCAGAGGACAAGGATTTGTCAAAATTATTTATCAAGCCAGGCCTGTTTTTACAGGACTTAGTTTTAAGTCATGGACTCTGTCAACTTTTAATTCCCTCTTCACCCTACCAGGAGGAAGCAAAATTAGCAGACCCTGGTGCAATGGGAAATGATTTGAGCACCTGGAATGCTGGAACTCCACATGCCAGACAAGTCAGATGTAATCCTCTGTTTTCTAGTTTTAATCAAATAAAAGCAGACCCACAGCTCCAGCCAGAAAAAACAAAACCATGAGCAAACTCACAAGAGCACAAATTGTGCCAGGGGAGAAAAAAAAAAAAAATCAGCCTTTCCAATGAGCAATAGAAGGAAAACCAGAACCAAGAGTCAACATGCATCTGTCTTTTTTTTTTTTTCAATTATTATTCTTTAATCTACCAGTTGGTTAATGCCTGAATCCAAAAACTCTTACAAAAAAAACTGACTGGAAAATAGATGTGACCAATAATAGCTGATTTTGCAGGATGGGTTCTAGGTAGATGAAATAACTGAATTTAGATTGCCATTGATTTTGGGGGTGTCTCCTTCATGTTAACTCACATCACTGTCTTAAATTTACTCACATAAACTCCTTAGGTATTACTTTACATGGCTTTTCAAACAATGGTCTGTTGATAGCTGATTCTGATAATTAATGTTGTTTTCTTCTTGCCAAAGAAATAAGTAGGCAAAAAGGTGAAAAATCAAGAAATGGCAGAGGGAGTAAAAATCTTTAAAACAAAGAAAATCTTTAAAACAAAAAGATTTTCCTCATTGAAGACAAAAAACAATTTGTATTCTGAGGTGATGCAATATAATGTTGACCAAAGTCAAATATATATCTCACTTGGCAAAGTGATTTGCCCTCACAGACTTAAAAAATCTGCACATAAAACACTCTTAGGTATGATGTCACCATCCATGTCCAACTCCTCCTCTCAAAGACACAAGAACTTTGCAAAAAGTCTCCATAAAGCACAAAGGGTTCCTAAAAAAAAAAAACAGGTTAATTTGAAAAGTAGGTCTCCCCAAAGAAACAACAGGAAAACTGCAAATAGGGAGTTTTCCAGATTCTCTTCAGGTGCTTTTAAATCTATTTGTTTAAAGCAAAATCAAATAAACTTGTCTAGAGAAGTTCCAGCACTTTGGATCTCTCTGCATCCAAGAAGATAAAAGAATTAATCTCTTTCATAACATTGTTTTCCCTTTTTCTGACTGATGCAATTTTATTGGGACACAAGACAGGTCTCAGTACAGTTGTCTTTGGGTCAGGGTCCATTAAAAAAAATTTAGAGAAGTGTAGGTGCCTATTTTATCCAAATGGAATGATTTGTCCACAATCCAGATCAGTTCTTTTATTTTTAGACACAATTGAACACCTCAGGCCACTCATGGCAAAGCTCTATAGACTGGTTTCTGTTCCAGCCAGTTCAGACATTTGGCTCAGAGCCTAAAGAGATCACTCTGGGGCAAAAGGAAAATGGATATTCCAAAGGCCCCTTTTACTTCTGAAGTCTTTGCTCAGTGGCAAGTATTGCTGACATTTGCTACAATTAAATTTTTATTTGTCCAGCTTGAAAAAATCAGTGTTTTGACTTAATGAGTTTCCAACAAGCAAGAAAAATACAGGACACACTGTTGGGCAATTGATAAGGAATGATGAACCCAGGAATTCAGGATACAGAAAAGAACATTTGTTGAGGTTAAATCATCATTTTTATTGGTTATTTTTGCTCTGGTTAAAGATGTGACAATTTGTTACCATAGGTGTCCTAACAGGATATCCTGGGACAGACACATCCACCCCAATAAATTCTATAATATGACACCTCCTCTCCCTTGGGACACAGAGAGTTGCACAGAGGTGATACCTCTTACTATGACTCCAGAAGCTCATTTCCACTAAGATGTGAAATATTCCCACAGAAGTCTAGAAATCCTCATGTAAATATGGCCATTAGAATAAAATATGTAGCACATACAGGGCAAGAATATCCTAAAAACCTCTCAAAACATATTTCAAACCCATTTTTCAACACTGCCAGTACACACTGGGTGTTACTCAGGGCACAGATTACATGTTTGGTTTGGAAGAATTAGTATTTCTAGTGCTAACAGGAGTAGAAATACAACACTTGCATTGTATTTCTATATATTATCATTTGGTGTAGTTTAATCTACAGGTCTTTACTGTTTTCCAAGAAAAAAAAAATAGAAGATCCAGTTGTCTTTTCAGCTGTTTAGGTGCCAAAATAAGTAAATGTGATCCACAAAGTACTTTCAGAGATGGCTGGACATCTACTCCTGTTCATTTCTCAGTGTCAGCACCTGCCCAGATGAATTTTCCAGCAGCTTCCAAATGTGTTTTCCAGGCAGATTGATAATTTTTTTATAATTTGCACAGTGCAAGGTGTGAAAGAACAGTGAAAAGAAATCCCAAATAGGAGGGAATAGAAGGTGCCTTTTCCAGAAAGGTTAAACCAAAGGAAAATCCTTCTGAGCAGCCCTGAAGGAGTTAAATAATTCACAAGGCCTGGCAGAAAGCTGAATGAATTCCCTGCAGGAAACTCAGCCAATCCAGCCTGGGGTTCTCCTAAAAGGGGACTGGGTATCTTTAGGGGTTACAATCTATTTGGAGAAAGTGATAAATGGCAATAGAGGCCACAAAATCTCCCCTGTCTCACCTCTCCCTTTCTATTTCCACTCCTGATAGACTATACACATATTAACAGCTTTCTGTGTCTTTCAAGGGTATGTATTTCTGGCAAGGACACACACTTTTCTGTCAAGGTTTACAGAACATTTTGTTCTGCACCATGTACACACATGCTGCTGGATCCCACTCCTATTATATATTCAAACAGCACCCATAAGATTGTCACCACACAATCTGTCTTGAGCTGTCCCAATCAGCAGGAAAAAAAAAAGTCCAAACTGTGATGGGAAAAAAAAAAAAGAAAAATTCACTTTACTAATTCTGATCTAAACTGGGCTTGTCTTTCTGTGCTGACAGAAACACCAGGGGAGAAAAACACTGAGGTGTGTTCCCTGCCTCTCCTCATCCATTTTTTCATCCATCTGCACCTGCTCTTAACAATTCCATGGAGGTTTGTCCTTTCAGGAACATCTATCCGTAAGGAAAGTGTTCCATCAGTACCAGTCCTCCCGCCCTTCCCCATTGTGCCACCCCAAAACAATTTCAGGGACGTTTTTCCAGCTGCTTAAACAGGAGTGCAATTGCTTGCCTTGCACTATTCCTGCCTGAATCCGTGAGGAGGGCTGGAAGGCAGCTGGATAGATTTTTGTCAAGGATTCCAGACCACCAGTAATTTTCAGCTTAAGCCAAAATACAGCACTGGCTGTGCGTTGTGCAGGCAGCAGCAGGTCAGCTCAGGAAGCACTGGCAAAAAGGAACTTACACTCTTGCAGAAGAAGGGAGTAAACAGCATTAAATTAAGTGGTGAAACGGATTAATTAATGCATTTTTTTATATCAAGCTGGGACTCTTGTTCTACTACTGAACAACCGGGCGATGGATGAAATGAAAAACCAACCTCATTTTTCATGGGTGATGTAAATTCTGAGAGACATCCATTAAAGAGAATAACAAAATTGAAACAATCCATTCCAGTCAGGAGAGTTACACAGTGTAGTTGTTCCTACATCTTGAGTAAGGAGAACACAACTTTGTAGTAGCAAAATGAGAAATACAAGGAGCTGCACAGCAGCAGAAATCTGTGCAAGCAAGTCTTTGTGCAATACATTTAAACAGAAGTTGTTCCCTGATTAAAAATTTTAGCCCAGCCCTAAAAATTTATAATTTAAATACACCAAAGGCAATTTTTTTACTTATTATTCTATTACTCCAGAACTGAAATTGGGCTCAGGGGTAAATGTATTGACTAGCACAGCTTACCAAGACCTTCAGGGAAGATATTCATGTTTATTGAATCACAGAATCATTACTGTTTGAGCCCCTGAAGGTGCATATTCTCCACCATCTGTGGGCAATTTTTTTGGAGCAGCAGAAGGCAGAAATTCCTGGGGAACTGTCCCATGTGAATTCTCCACTGCCCTGTAGCAGTGGCTCCTTCTCATCTGCCAGTTTTCACAAAAATTCCAATAAAATAATGTGATAGAAACCTCCAACCACTCTGATAAATGTGGTTGAAACCAATCTCAAAACTGCAAAAATGCTGTTAGAAGAGGGAAAAAAATGACACCACAGTCACAACAGTAGAAAATCAGAATTTAAAAAAAATACCCCTGAGGTTATTTATAAATATATTGGATTTTAAAATGTTTGAACATTAAACCAACAACAATACAGAATTTGGCCAAAAAAAGGTGTTGCCATCAATGTGTCCAAACATGGGAGTTTAGACCTTGTTTTCAGGTACATCAAATACCAATCTTTGCTGTAGTGTCTCCATTAAAGTGCAAAGAAGAAGTCACCAGTTTAGATTTTCCTTCAGCACTGCCAGATAAGCCCAGTGATTCATCCATCTAAGTGCCAGTGTTTTGGCTGGGGAAAAAAAGCCCTAAAAAGAAAAAAGAATAACTAGAATGCACATGTTCACGTAATCAGCTTGAAACTGAACATTATCTCATTTCTGGAGTGATTTTATTCAGGTCTTCTCCTATTAAGCTGTTTTCACACTCTTCCATCAAACAAGTGGGAGCATTTGGGACCTTCGAGGTCTAAAGTTGAACTCCAAAAGCTGATTTGTGTTACCTTGTCCTCAAACATCACAAACTGACCCATCAAACAGTGTCCACACTGCTGAGATGGGTCTGAGTAGGTGGGTGCCCCTCTCACAAATACCTGTTCAGGTCCCAAACACAGCACAGCACCATGGCCAAAACAGTAAACTGCTCCTCTTGGAGCTCCTCTAGGAGATCAGAATCCCAGCATCATCCAGCTTGGAAGAGACCTTCAGGATCCTCCCCAATCCATGTCCCCAAGGGCCACATCTTGAACGATTCCAGACACTGGGACTCCCCCCACCTCCCTGGGGCACTCATCCCAATCCCTGACCACTCTGCCAGGGAAAAATTGTTGCTCCTCTGCCCCCTGCCCCTGCTCTGGGGCAATTCCAGGCCATTCCCTCTGCTCCTTTCCCTTGGGCCATGGGAGCAGAGCCCGACCCCCCTCACTGCCCCCTCCTGGCAGGGACTTGGGGAAAGCAATGAGGTCCCCCCGAGCCTCCTCTGCTCCACACAAACACCCCCAGAAACCTCAGCTGCTCCTCACAGGTTTTCCAGACTCTTCACCTGCTTCTAGACCCTCCAGCACATCCTGCCCTGCTGACAGAGCCATTCTGCCTCCAATCCCCAGTGTGGATCTGCACTTTCCTGTGCAACCCTCCCCTCTTTGAATGAATCACATGAGTTTCTCCTGCTTTTCCATGCCTTGGAGCTCTATAAAGCACTTCTACTCCTGTATGATATTTCCTTTCCCCTCTGTGGCATTACCTTCCCATTGGGACACTACCTGGAGTGCTGTGTCCAGCTCTGGGACACAAGAAAAACATGGAGCTGTTGGAGCAAGTTCAGAAGAGGCCACTAAGTTGACCCCCTTCTACTCTGGAGAAAAGCTGGGAGAGCTGGAAGTGTTCACCTGGAGAAGACAAGGGTCCAGGGAGACCTTGGAGCTCCTTCCAGAGCCTAAAGGGGCTCCAAGAGAGCTGGAGAGGGACTTGTGACAAGGGATGGAGGGACAGGACAGGGAGAAGTGGCTTCAAACTGAAACAGAGTATTTTAAATTTGTATTAGGAAGAAATTCTTCCCTGTGAAGGTGGGGAGGCCCTGGCACAGGGTGCCCAGAGAGGCTGTGGCTGCCCCATCCCTGGAAGTGTCCAAGGCCAGGCTGGAGCCACCTGGGAGAGTGGAAGGTGTCCCTGCCCATGGCAGGGGGTTGGAATTTGATGACTTTTCAGCTCCCTTCCAACCCAGGCCATTCTATGATTCCCCCTGCTCATGTTGCACGGGCTGGTTATGCCCATGGAAAGTGATTTTCTTAGGACTAACTGCAGAAAGACAAATCCTGATGTTTCTTCCTGCAGAAAGCAGCCCTGCCAATCTCTTGAGGAATACACTCAACACTTGGTAGACCAGACCCTGAAAGAGGAGTCCAAGATTTTGTCTCACTCAGCAGCTGCAGCTGCAGCAAGAATGGCAGCTGTATAAGCTGGATATTTCAAATACAACACATTCTGTAGATCAGATTCTGAAAACATCAAAGAAATCTGGTTTAAATCATGATGAGTTTCACCAAACAGTACAATTAAAACACAGAGAAAGATGTATTTGGCTGTAGATCTACTAAGGAAGAGATCAGAGAGGAGAGGGCAGGGAGTGGGTCCATGGTTTGTGGCTCTTCTCAATTTCTCTGCTCCAGCTCAGATGACCATCATGACTTTCACTGATGAAGATACTGCATTTAATATCTGTAATAAAAAAAATGTGCTGTTCTGTGCTAGGCAGAATGAAGAAAGGATTTCAAATCATAACCATAAAAGTTGTGACAAAGAATTCATTGAAAGGTCTCGAAGTAAGACAGATTTTATTCACTAAAAAGGTGCAGTGGAGTGTTTCTCTCTTCAAACAAGGAATTATAAGATAATTATAAAGTGTCAGGGTTAGAATTCTGTGAACATTTGCTGAAGTGGAGCTGTGATGTGATAAACCCAGTGGTTCTTGACTACTGTTAATTATGTGTTTGAGTATAATAGAGTAATTTTCTGGACCAGTTTAGTAATATTTCAGTAATTTCTTTCTTCTTGAATCTAAAGTTCTCCTAAAATCACAAAATAAGAGATTTTGGAAATGAGGTGACATTGTGGATAATACCATAACCAAAAAAAACCCAACCTGAACCAAAACATCTCAAAAAGGAACACCTCTTAAGTAGAATATTTAAAATTATCAAGAGGTGCAGGAGATCTTATGTCTGCCTGAACATGGGAGAAAAATGTCTTCTTCAAGGACTTGGAAAAGAGAAAACAAAAGGTAATTACCCTGTGACAGCTTTGTCTATAGGCAAAGGGTTGGTAGCTCCTAGTGGGCAGGTGTCCACATTAGAAAAACCATTAATTAGTCCCCTTGTTGGCAGGCTCAGCAGAGAAAAACATGACTAAATGAGCATGGAAACTGAAGTGCCTTCTGTGATGATAATTGCATGTACCCACATTTATTGTAATTTGGGATGTGATTTTCCATTTGGATCCAAATCACTAAAAGGGTTTGGTTGTTGTGACAACATACAGGGATAATGACTCTATTAGAAACACCCAGGGCCTGATTTCCAAAGGTTTTCATCACCCATACCTGTAATGGGATCAGAAAATTTTGGTAGCTTGGAAAATTTGGACATTCATAATAATTTCAGTGCAAAAAACTGCCAAGGAAGAATTAGGAGAAAGACACAAAGTACCAGTGACTGTTGACATGATGAAGAGTAACACTGAGCTTTAAAAGAAAACTTTTCATAAAAATTAGAAGACAGAGAAATGTGAGGGGGGAAATGTTTTGTTTTCCTTCATTTTACATGGAGAAAAAAAAAACAACAAACAGTAATAAGTCATCTTCCTGAGAATTACACACATCAGCAACTTCCTTCAGTAGAAGAAACACAAACAGTCTATTAAACCTGAAAAATAAAGTGTCTAAATAAGTGGAAGGTATATTTTACTTTTCATAAGGATAGGTTGTAAGCAAGTATGGAATGATATGGAAAAGACAGGTGTGATTTAACCAGATCCTCAGAAGTTTTAGATGAAGCTTTTCACAAGAGGCTGATCCCCAAGGCTGAAACACTAAAATTCTGGGCTCCAATGCACTGCAAAAAAAA
>VYZS01002093.1:14286-38291 GCA_013400695.1 Neodrepanis coruscans | reverse complement strand
GATAATGCGTATTCAAACTATACATAAGAAAATAAGATATTTCAATCCACTCTTAAAAACTCACTTTTCCAGAGGAGGAAAACATATAAATATATATATATACACATAATGTACTAAGCCAGTGTCAAGGTTTTAATCTCCAGTTTGGCAAGCTATTAACCAATTACTTTGGAATCAGCAGCAGAATATTTTGCTTTTCTGAGAGGGCATTAATAACCATGTTTTGCACCACTGGCCACCCCACTCACCACAAGTGGTTGTACCTATTTCACGAGTGAAGTGATGAACTTCTAGTACATCTGAAACCATCTCAAATCTCAGAATAATAAGCTAGAAGGGCACCAGAGTTTTGATTTCTCACCCTAGTTTCTCTTTCTAATACCATCCTTCCTTCAAATTCAAGCCTAACTAGATTGTTAGAGTTGACACATATCAGTGAGATCACAAAAAAATAGGGAATACTATGCTTCATACAGAATGGATGGCTTTCACTTGTTTTCTCCTTTCAGAACTGTGTCTTCTTCTACTGACCACGCTTGGATCAGATAAAAGAGCAAAGTCTTCAAATAACTATTTTTCCCACTTTGGAAAATTTCCTCAGTTGTGTGTTTATTTAACTGTACACAGTATTATTATATAATACTATACAGTGCCATTAGAATATCTTATGGGGTGGGAAAGCTGAGTTTCTTTTTACTTCTATTATTTCAAATGTAAACTTATTTCTTAATATTTTCTGTATTTTGTGTTGCATTGTAAACCCATTCCACATTAATAGGTTTTGTATGACTGCCTGTGTCTTTGAATAAATGTATATGTGCATAGAAGTTTGCATATATGCATATGTAGAATTACTTCTGTGAACAGCTACTGTTTGATCAACTGTGTTTCCCTTATTTTTCTCTTTATCTCTCTGAGCTATCAGTGACATATGACTAACAATCTTCATGCAGAAAAGCAGTATTTTATCTGTAGAGTTATTTATCAAAGACGTCTGTTCCTTGCAAACTGGTCACTGAAACAACAAAACACCATTAGGCAGCATATATGATTAAACTGGTTTTGTTAGTAGAATATATTTATCTGGCTTTTAAATTTTTTTTTATAAGGGATTTTAGAACAACTTTTTTCCCCTTAACTGTAGTCAAAATGTAATCTCTATTTCTATCCAAATGTGCATATATTGTTCTTAGAGTATTTTTCACTGATAAAGGGCTTCTCAGTTTGTTTGTTTTTTCTGTGCCTATCTTGTGATATGAAGAACCTGGTATTATTCAATACTGCATAATGAAGATAATACCTGATTTCCAAACTTTCAAGTGGAGCTTTGTCTTATTCTTAGCGAGTAGAATAAGATATACATGACAATTGGCATTTCACATACCTTTAGCTATATTTTTTCCACCCAATAATGAAGTTATGCATAATATGATGGAGAGCTGTGAGGAAGGAACACTGAAATTAAAAACAAACAAACAAAAAAATCAACTCCCACAAAAATCAGTCTTATTGCCTTTCCTACAGCTTCCCTATAATTATAAATGAGTAACATACACTGAAATGAGACACTTCCATTTCGTACTCAACATTTTTCTGCATTCTTTCTAAGGCATCAGTGATTTTAAAAATGTATAAAAAATCATTATCTAACAGTTGAAGTACTGAAGGTTGGAATTTAGTAGGGTCAGATGCAATCCTGCTGAGAAGGAGAGAGAAAAAAATTCTCATACATTCTTGCATGATTTCATGTGTTCATGTTAGGTGTGACTGGTTGGCATAGGAATTCCTACTCCTTTGACATCTCTGAAGAGGAGGGAGGAGGTAGCAAAACAATCTTAGTCGAAAATTAGGATGTTGCTTCTGAAAAAAAGCAGTAGCAGGTGACATCCTTTCCTACAGAAGAATAATTTACTTCAAAGGGTCTTACTGAATTATGGTGGTGTATAGAAGTATTCATGAAGTATTGCAGCATGTTTGTCACCTGAGTGCACAGTTTGGCCTGCAGTGATTATTATTAAGCTGGTGAAAGGCAAAGTCTATCATTCTGAAGACATGAGAGAGCTACAACAATATGTTCTCAGCAGAGATCCTGGTACAATTGCTTAGGATGAGGATGAGGATGAGGAATGGACTTGTGATGTAGATGATGATGATACAGACCCTGACACCTCTGCCTTTTTTCCTAAGTTCTGCCGGTTGTTGACTGAATTTAGCAAACTGTTCAATGTCCTATATGAAATGTTGTTATTTACAGTTCACCTAGCTTTTATTTTGGCACAAAAATCCTTGCCATATGTGTCCACATTGGCAATCGCAGCAGGAGGGCTAAAGACTGTACCACAGAATCACAGAATGACTGAGGTTGGAAGGGACCTCTGGAGGTTATTTGGTCTGACACCTCTGGTCAAACAAGGCCACCTGGAGCCAGTTGCTCAGGACCATGTCCAAACAAATTTTGCATATCAACAAGTATGGAGATTCCATAACCTTTATGGGCAACCTCTTCCAGTGGTCAGTCACCCCTACAGTAAAAAAGTGTTGATATTCAGATGGACCCTCCTGTATCTCTGTGCACACTGTCTCTGGTCCTGTCACTGAGTACCACTGAAAATAGTCTGGCTATTTTTTCTTTGTACTCCCCCCAAAGGTCTTTATAGACATTGAAACAATGCCTCCAAGCCTTCTCTTCTCCAAGGTAACAGTCCCATCTCTCTCATCTTTCCCTTACAGTAGGATGCTTTAGTCCCTTAATCTCCTTTGTAGCTCTTTATTGGATTCCTTCAAGTATATCCATGCCTCTCTTGTACTGAGAAGCCCAGAACTAGACACAGTACTCCAGACGTGGCCTCACCAGCGCCGAGCAGAGAGGAAGGATCCCTCTCTTGGGTTCCCAACAACAGTCCTTCTAATGCAGCCCAGGATATCAGGATTTGATGATATGAAGATTCGTTCTGGCCTCTGGCTCACAACCCTGATCTTTTCTGAACAAGGATGCAGGCAATCCTTCATACTGAAGCCTGGACTGCTGTATGTGTGTTAGCTAAATAGCCAATCTGCTGATAAACACAGAAAGTCAGTGTTTAGGCTTGCCAGCCCAATATCTACTCAAATCTAGGCTCTCTTTTTTGTCTTCAGTAGAGAGGCAGAACCTTGGCAATGACCGTTCACAAAAACTCAGTCTTGATATCTTCACTCCCACTGGGAGTGCACACAGGAAACAGCAGGAATGCTGCCAAAAATAAATCTGGCACAGCAGATAAAAACAGCTGTTATTGTCCAAATGATATTAGAGTAATTTTCATTCCTGCTATAATACCCTGTAGTCTAAGGCACCTATATATTTAAACCCTGACATTTTTACCATGTAAAACAACAGTCGAATGTAAAAAATTACAAGGGAATTTTCTGTGTTACTACTTTTTGTTTCAGTAGATATTTGATTAATTAGATTGAATGAGTTGTTTGAATAAAAACAATCAGTAAATATTCTAAAATCAGAAGTAATTTTTAACTGTAATTATACCTATTCTGCTAGCAGTGGCACAATATGCCATTTAGTTTCCTGATATAATCTCTTGGTTTAATGTTTATTTGTTCTTCTGTGTTTCTTTCACATCTACACAAAAAGCTGGCTGACCTAGCTAACACACAACTCAAAATGACAGAATTTCACAGAGTGATGAAAGCATGAAGTAATTTCAGTCTGATCTTCAGTCTTCAATCACATTTTAACACAGAAAGCATGCCTGATGATTTTTTTCTCTCACAATGTATTCGCTGGTAAACTTAACACCAGCAAAATCCTTGCAAATTGCAATTAACTGGCTATATCTTCTTGTGAAACTTAGGCTTTCACCCAGTCTCATATCAAGTAGGTACGGACTAGATTTTATAAAGGGCCTATGATTTAACACTTAACAAAAATAAAAAAACATACATTGCTCATTTTACTAGCTATTCATCACTGGATATAGCATAAATCTACTACCCTGGTTTCAGATGGAATAGAGTTTATTTTCTTCATAGTATTTGGTATAGAATTGAGTTTTGAATTCATTATAAGAATAACATAGATAACCTGTTGTTGTTTAAATTATTGATACTTATTGCCTAATCTCCACATCAAGGAATTCAGTGTCCTATGCTCTGTCAGCAAGCACAAAGGCTGTGAGGGAACACACCAGGACAGTCGACCTGAACTGGCCAAAGAGATATTCTATAGTATCAAACATCCTGATCAGTATATAAACTAAGGTGCCAGACTGAGCATCAGTCAGTAGATGGTAAGCAGTTTTATTGTGCATCACTTGTGTTTCTTGGATTTTATGTCTTTCTTCCTCTCCCTTTTATGACAACAACATTATTTTACTTTTTTTTCAATTTTTAAACAGTTCTTACCTCAACCCATGAGGTTTACTTTTTTTCTTTTCTCTAATTTTCCTCCCCATCCTATTGTGGGACAAGGGAGTGAGTGAGCAGCTGCAGGGTATTTAGTTGTAGCTGAGATTAAATTGCAACACCTACCTTTCTGAGAAACTCTGATTTGCCAGAGGTGTGTAATCCCCAGCGTGTGAGAAAACAGAAATTACACCTTTTCTTCCAATCTTTTTCTTTCTTTAGAAACGAAAATACAGTATCTTAAAAGTTGGACTTAATGATCCTTGTGGGTCCCTTTCAACTTAAAATATTCTGTGTTTCTATGATCTTATTCATGTGGTGGAAAACCAAAGCAAACAAATTCCCAGACTTGGTAGTGCTCATAAATTACTGTATTAGGCAACACAATCAATGACAAATGCAGTTTAACAGGTAACATTCGCTGACCCACTTCTACCACGGTGTCCTTGAAAATTAAGCAGTTGCTTTTCAGCATAATTTTTCAGCATTACTCACGTATTTTCTATTATACTAGAGCATGTAATCTGTCGTTCAAAAAATTGTCATCAAGATCTACACATTATGTACCTAAAACTCAGCACAAGCATTTTAAATAATCAATTGGTATTTAATTAACACACAATTACTGTACTAATACTGAATCAAATCCTCTTAAAGTGTGTCCATAATTCCCACTAGAGTGGTGACGTCCTGAGAGTGAAAGAAAAACGCTGTGATCATTAGAAGAGTACTGCAAATTATAGAGTTTTTTTTTAAGAGATTAAGCACATTCAGAATCTATTACACATAAAGAAAAATCACTTTAGAACAGAAAAGAATGATGGTACATCATTCCAATACCTTAAAATACATTCTAGTATTATATGGTTGTTTTGAATAAACAGATTATCTCAGCATTCTTTCTAACTAATGTGCACAGGACTTCTGCATAGTACTTTTTATCAAATATGACACAGAAAATTGCTTAGAAAAAATGATACAAACTCAATTTTTGTCATGTTCATTGCAGCACTGTGGTGTTTCACTGGGGTGAAACAAAGCTTTCTGCAGTTAAAACATTTTCCCTTTCTCTCTGTTTTTTTCCTCTTCTGGGGGAGAAATAGGGAGGGGAGTTGCGAGGTTTTTTGGGGGGTTTTAGGGGTTTGGGGGGAGAGAGGGGAGGGGATGGGGTGTTTTATACCTTGTCTTTTGTATGTTTATAAAAACAAAGCAGCCATGTTCCAGGCCTTGCGGCCCAGCTGTGATTCCCCACATTCCGCAGGGATGCGTGTGCATGGAGGCAGGAGCGCGGAGGGGGGCGTGTGAAGCTCTGCAGCTTCCGGGAGGGTGGGTGCCCTCGTTCCCTTTTGTGGGTGGTGGAAGTGACCCCTGCTGTCCCCCTGCTGGTTCGCTCCACAGCGGCAGTTATGGGCACGGCGCTGGGGGCCCGCGCTGTCCCGCGGCCATTGGCGCCAGGCTGGGGGGTTCTGCTGCTGGTGTGTGCCTGGCAGCTGCAGTCACAACCCTGCTAGTTCACCCCGTCAGTGTGGGTGCAGCGTGGGCGTGGCATGCATTGTGGTCCCAGGCGCCGCGGGCGGCAGGACCGGCTCGGCTGTCCCTGGTGCTGCATGCATGCGTAATGGGTTTCCCATGCATCAGAAATGCGGAGTCGAGCAGAGAATGCCAGAAGCCGTTGCAGCGGGGGAAATCACCCCCACGGGTGGCTGCCGCTGGCACGCGGAGTGAGGGCAGCCCAGTGCCAGTGCCTGGGGCCCCCAGGATGCCCCATAGTGCTCACGGGTGGCCATCAGGCCCTGGCCACAGGGCATTTTGGCGGGAAGCACTGCCACGTTGCCTTGTGGTGAAGTCTCAGGGAGGCAAGGTGCCTGGGCGCTGTTAGCCAATCCAGAGGTGACCTGCACCGGGAGAGACCTCGAGATCACGCAGGATTAGACTCCCTATAAGGCAGTGATCCCGGAAGCCATCTTCCTCTTTGGGGCTCGTCGGTCATCAGAGCTGCATCTCCACACATCTCCGCTCAGCATTTTCCTGCAGTTCAAGCAGCAGTGCAGCTTCAGTGGCAGCGGAGGCAGTGCGGAGTTGAGGACCACATCACTCACCAGCTGTGGTATTTCTCTCTTCCCTTTGGGTTTTTCCCCTGGGGTTTCTCTCATTCTCCTGTTTTCCAGGAAACCTTGGAGCGAAGACCCGCAGCCATTTAATTTCCTCCCTTACTCCATCAGCCCAGAGGAGCACAATCTGTCTTCTTTGTGTTTTGTTGTCGGGTTTCTTTGTTTGTAAAATAAAATTCCGTTGGTTGTTCTTGATTTTCTATTGCATTATCTCGTCACTTTTAACACCCCTTAGAGACCAAACCAGAACAAGCACCCAACCTCTGAAAACAAGCTCTGAGTTTGAGGGTTGTTCATCTCCTTCTCAGGAGAAGAGAAGGCTCCAGGCTGACATAGCAGCCTTCCAGTACATGAAGTGGGTTTACAAAAAGGCCAAAGAGGGGCCTTTTTACAAGTGCATGTAGTGATAGGACAAAGGAAAATGGTTTAAAACTGGAAAAAAGGGTAGGATTAGATTAGATTAGATATCAAGAAAAAAATTTTTATTTGGAGGATGTTGGAACATCAGAACAGGTTGTCCAGAGAAGCTGTGGATGCCCCATCCCTGGAAATGTTTAAGGTCATGCTTAATGCGTCTTTGAGCAACATGGTCTAGTGGAAGATGTACCTGCCCATGGCCAGACACGCCATGACGGACAGACAGACTAGATGATCTTTAAGGCCCCTTCCAACCCCAAACTTTCTATGATTCTATGAAATTGTAGCACAAATATTAGCTATCATGACAAAAATAAATAAATTCAGGAGAAATTTCCTTCAATTTTGCGAAGAGTCCTAATAAAATTAAATTGAGGTAATACCACTGTTTTCCATTTTAAAGAAGTATGGATTATCTTATAATCGGCTATTTAATGAATAAAATAAAGAATAAATTTATATAAAGAGACTAAATTTTAATCAACTTGTCATGCCACAATCAGAATGTACAAAAAAGAACAGTTTTAAGACAAGAATAGTAATCATTCTGTGTTGAAACAAGGATTAATCAAGCCCAGAATGGTCTGGTCACTCAGGGAAGTGTATGTGTTCAGTTTCTTTCACGATGGCACTTCTTGGGATGTGCCACAACTTCTTCTAAGTTGTGGTCATTCCCCTGAGGGAATATATCTCTGTTGTGGGTTAGAAAATAAAACTGTTTCCCCCCCCATTTCCCGCCGGGCGCGGGCACGCGGGGGCCACCCTGGGGCTGGGGCTGCCCCGCAACCGCATGGCGCCGTGGGGCCGTGCCAGGGCCATGCATGCGTGGCCGCATGCATGCGTGAGGGCTGTGCCGGGGCCGGGGCTGCATGGCGCCGCTGGCGCCATCACTTCTGGGTATGCCCTTCCGGCTTGTGGGTTGGCGTTGCTTCCGGGCCGGGCTGCAGGCAGGGGGGCCGCCCTGTGGGGCCGCGGCTGCATGGCACCGCGGCCGCGCAGCACCAGGGCTGGGGCCGCATGGCGCTGAGGGCACTGCCATTACTGGATATGCAGTCCTGGCCCGCACATCACTTCCAGCCGGCTGCAGCGTTTCCCATGAGGAACCGCGCGCACAGGGCTGTACCTGGGGTGGGGCCCGCAACGCTACTTGACCAATTGCAGGAAAGGCTGTCCCCTAGGGGCCATCTACGCATGTGCAGATCAGGGCCCCTTATAAAAAGGGGAGAGCGGGCGCCATCGCTCTCTTTCGTCGTGGATTCACCGTGGTGGCAGCATCGTCCCCTGTCCTCCGCGCGCGGATGGCCTAGCGACACGGCGGCGACAGCACGGTGTTGGTTTGTCCGAGGGGGTGAGCTGTTTCCTTTTCTTCGGGATCACGTTTTCTCGTGATTATTTTTTCCGGAGGGGTGGACTTCTCCCTCGGGATTGCATTTTCTCGTGATTTCCTGGGGGGTGGACTTCTTCCTTGGGGGTCATTTTTTTCCCTTGTGGATTTTTTTTTCTTTCCCCAGGGGGCGGGCGGACTGGCGATTGTCTGCGGCTATTGCCCGGGTTTAAAGACCACATCTCTTCCATCAGCACTGAAATCGCTTCCCGGGGGCTGAAGGGAGGGGGAGGGGGGCTCGCGGTTTCTAACTGTCTGAGTGTTTTTCTTCAGAAAAAGCCGAGCGGAGGCTTGCACTGCTGTAGGTCCTCAGATCGGTCACGGGCATTCTCTAATTATCCTGGCGTCTCTTCGGGAGCCCAAGAGAGAGACCAGCACTATTCCAGAGTGTTCTCACCCCAACACAGGCCCTGGGAAAGCTTAATTAGTCTGTTTTTTGCACTTTATTGTCGGGTTTTCTGTGTGTGTGAAATAAACTGTGATATTTGTGTGTTTTCTTTCTTTTTGGGTGTGTGTGTGTGGCTTCTCTTGGACATCTCTTGTCAGAATCGCTATTTTAGTGGTAAAACCACGACAATCTCCTTCTCATATTTAGTAGACTTTTCACCAACACTGCTTTCTCTACCAAAGGAATCTTATGGTTTTTCAATGCCTTTATAAACAGCACTTAAAATCTCCCAAGGCAAAAGTTTCTATGATCTAGTTACTTACACTGTGCAATAGTACGTCCACTTGCTTAGTCTCCCTGCCCAATAATTTCTCAATCCTATTATTATTATTATTATTGTTGTTGTTGTTGTTGTTGTTGTTGTTGTTGATAATGATGATGATGATAATAATAATAAAAATAATAATAATATTAATAATATTAGCTCAGGACTATTAACTGCTAGCCTTTCTGCTGTGCTGCATTGGTCATTGTTTTGTATACTTCTGTCATCTGTAATTTTAACTGGATGATTTCAGTGTGGGGCTGAATACAAATTCTAAAAACTGATGCACCCAAAATCAAGAGATGTTGTACTAGCAATGACTACTGCATTTCAAAAGAGTAGAATATATGTAGGTTAAATATTTGCAGTACTTTATGAACCCAGTGGAATTCCAAGTTGCCATTGCTATAGGTCTCATAAAGAACAAAAACTCTTCTGTTACAGATTCCTAAGTTTTAGTGCTTGCACATCTGTCAGAAAAATATGGAAAGAGAATCTAGGCAGGTACCAAATTCAAATGGAGAATTCTGCCATATATAAATCAACTTTAAATCAATATTACCAGAGCCATGTTGTTTAGTATGTTTTGGTTTGGTTTTTTGTTTTATTTTGTTTGGGTTTTTTAAAAATTCAAAATATTTTATAAATATGTCTGTACCAGTACTTGCACAATAGTTTGGAGCCCTTTCAGCTGGTAGACAAACATACTATTTATTGAACTGCTGTTTTTCACATATATTGCTTCTTGAGAATATGTCTGTGTATGTTTATATATCTGTATTTATATGTATATATTTCTATATGCACACGTTACCCCTTGCCCTATACTGATAAAAGTTGTTTTAAGGTCAGCTACTGAAAGTCTATGTGTGAGAGGCACTAAGATGGACTATTATCAGAGTTTTTTACCATCAGGTCCTTAGAATACTTCTTAACTTTCAATCTCATCTCCTACAGAAATAACACAGTGTGATGATCACATCTAAATCTCTGGAGCTGCATAGTTCCAACTACATTTTGCAGTGGAAAGTGCATGATGGGAACTTAACCTAAGTAGGTTTTCTAGAGTTTTGTAAAAACAGGTTTTGCTAAACAAAGGAGGAAAATCATAACAATTTTCTGACAGAAGAAAAGATGCAGAAGAAACGGGGACATTATCAGACGTGGGACAACCAACCTGGAAGAGAGGATTGGACTCTAAGAAAGCTTAGACAGGAGCTTATTCTTAGATTCCAAAGTTGCTCAAATGCACAGGAATCCACTGAAAGATCATGCTTCTCATTCTGGTGAGACAGATATTGTCATGAAGGACTATTTTAAAAAAAATACATTTAATTTATATGTACACAATACATATGATACATAAATACATATGATTTTTATGTACAAGCATATATATGTGTAGACCCATAAATGTACATTCGTGTATATGCGTAGAGGGAGGCTTTGAGGCTTTATTCTTTGTTCATGTTATAATTAATTTTATGGCTATTTGGAGCTCTTCAGTGAATCATTCTGTCCTACATCATGATAGAAATATTCTCATCTTGAAAATTGTTCATATGAAGCTGACCCCTTAGCAGGTTAAAAAACCCCAACATTATAGTAACATTAATAAAAGTAATATTTATTTTTGAAGAGGACAGCTGGCTACATAGAATTCCAGACTTGATTAATATATTTAACTTATTAGTCCTTTCAGCTTTATAATTTTTTCTTAAGTACATTTTTAGTTAACTGCACCATCTGTATTAAAAGTAGATCATTCCGTCTCTCAAACTTTATCTAATGATGAATTTCTGAGTTCTCATTCAATTTATGTATATTTTCCTTGTCATTTAAACTCCATTCTACTTGACCTGAAAGCTCAGAGAGATAATCAATCTTAACTTTGAGAGGCATGATAGATAATATGAATTTTAGACAGATGTACTGCTCACCCTTTTTCCTCGGTTTCCCATTGGCCTCTGGGGCTGAGGGATGCCTGGGAAGGGAGGTGGAGACTCTCGAGGCCATGCAGGGACCTCTGGGAGTGGACTGGGATTATAAAAGACCTGAGGGAGAAGTGCTTGCTCTCTTTTCAGCTCTGTGGCAGGAACCGAGTGCTCCTACTCAGCAGTGCTTGCCCAGAAAACCAGCACGGCTCCTGCTGTCCCCTACCTCTCCCTATGGATTCCTGAGGTCAGCACTGTTTCTAGCTGAGGTCTTCTTTCCCTTAGAAAACCTCTTCACAGACGCTGCAGCCTCTGGAACACTGTAGCTTCTCCACCGAAGCTCTGGTTCTTGTGCCCCCACCTCTAAGCCCCCTCTGTGCTCTTGGGGGGTCCCCTTGTCTTTCTCAGTCCCTGGACTAGGTGTCGGTAGCCCATTCCCACTGTGGGGATAGTGCTTCCCTTTTCTGGGATTGGCATCCTCCATTTTCCCTTCCCTGCTTCCACGTGGCTGCCTGCTCCCCTCCGGACCTGTCCTGGCTGGAACACAGCACTCTATTCCAGATGTAACAGAGTAACTGCGCCATGCTCCAAAAGGGTTACCGAGGTGTGACTGGAGCTCCTGTACCACACTACGTTGTTACCACTGGGGGCATAAGGGACAACTGTGTTTTTCCAAAGACATTGATTATTGCTGTTTTTTTTCTCTTCCCCTTTGGTTCACCGCCTCAATAATAGATTCATATCAGTACACTCATATCCACATCTTTACACCCATCCATACTCACATAAACTGTTGCGTTTTCTATACATCTCTTGTCCGTTGATAACACCTAATATTGTCCCAAATCAGGACACTGGTTCTGTGTTTTCTTTGTTTTGTTTGTTTTTTAATATACACAACTCTATAATACTTTTCTGCTATGCTATCTGACTGTCTTCAAGTACTGTGTTAAGCAATGATTTCTAGCTGGAACATACAACTATTTCCTTCATCCTCTCTTGTGTGTGGATGCCTTCTTTCTATTATATGCATGATGTATTTTGACTCTTTAAGAGTAGGTCACAAAGGGCATTGCCAGCCCAGAGAAGTAAGAGGGGTTGGTGATGACTCTTAGGTCTAAGAATTCTTCCTACAATCTTGAATAATCTCATAAAAAATTGAATTAAAATTATACATCAATCTAGTAGAATGTTTATTTGATTTTGAGCACCTTGTATCCCTGCCTCTTGTTACTCATTTTTGAACTTGAAGAAACTTTAGAGTTTTATCTTTCTGGAAATCTCAAAAAAAAATATTTTGTAGAATAAGTGTCTAGATATATTAGGTGGCATCACATGTTATTTTAGCGCCATATAGATTTACTTAGCTTTCTGCAGGATAATGTCATTTGATTAAAAAGCAGCAGCGGTATATGTATTTAAAATGTCATTTTTGTTGTCTCTTAGTCACAAACTAGGCCACCTATTTTATAATGACAAAGAATTCAGCAACAGCACAGTCTGTGAATAAGGATTGTGCTATTTTTGATCAATTTATGAGATGGAAGTCAAGCAAAATGAGACATTCAACGTTCAGATAATAACACTGAAACCACATGAAGCCTTCCCTTTTTTCTTTTCCTGTTAAGTACCATTGAACTATATAAAACCTCTAGCCTCTAGAAAGTAAAAAAAATAATTAAGGTAAACCTAAAATTCTACGTTAACACAATAGATTAAGAAAACCCGAACTTCAAACTTGACAAAATGACAATATTTGCATTTTTGTTATTGTTTGTAAGTAACAGTGACTTTATGTGGATGTGGTTTATATGATACAGTCTTTCCTTCAATTAAAAGTTGTTATCTTGTATTCAGTTCTAAAATAATAACTGAATTATGTCTAAAATTTATATTTTACTCATTTTTTACTATGTTTAAATCCCAAAATTTCTGTCAACATCTTACAACTTCACTTAGATTTTGGCTCTTTTTCTGTGCACATAGTCTATTGTCATATGTTTATATGTCATATTAGGGAAAATCAGGTTCAGCACAGAGTATTCAGGCAAGTACACTATCTTATTCCCAACTGCCAAATGTTGACATTTTCTTATCTGTATATCAGGTTACTGTTTAAAACAATGTCCTTGGGAATTATCAGCAAAACTTACTTTCTGTTATACACTAATATTATACATGGGAGCCAATTATTGCAAGTGTTATGAGCAGATGGTGCTCTAAAGAATGAAGAAATAGTGTCCAATAGTGTAACAGAGTGGGTCAGTACACTACATAACAATGATAAAAATCTTCCACCTATTTGATACCTGAGAAATAAAATTTAGTTATTATTCATGGATCTATATTTATATGGAAAAATATTGCTTTTCAATAAAATACCTTCCTTTTGGAACCTTTCTGTTACAGATGATTATTTTCATGGCTTTAGAGGACAGTTACAGATGTCCACATACATATGCAGGTGTTCATGGAGGAAAGAGCAGTCTTTTCCTTTTTTGTCTCTTTTTATGTAGTCCTTTAAGCCAAGAATTTATGATAAAAGAGCCATATAACTTGTATTAGAAAGTTAGTTTCAATCCTAGGTTGGTGGTTTTTTTGTTGTGGTTTTTTTTTTTTTTTTTTTCCCCCCAGTTTAAGTTATGTATAAAATTGTCTGAGCTAGTCTTCACTGCACTGAATGGGCTAATTATCACATTGAATTTTAATCCCTCTGAATGAAACTACTCAAAAAATCACAGCTAGCTGATGGAGAATATACCTACGCTTTATACTATAAATGCATTTTAGAAGACATCATCTTGTAGTTTAACATCTCTTAATGGTACATGAATATTACCTGGAAGTCATCCGTAATTCAGACGACCCACATTACATATTCAGTGTTGAATACATCTCTATCATCATATTTTCCTTTAAAATCCAAGTGATTTCCCATGCTGTAGTATTAGGAAGCTATAGATTCCTGTAACACTGGATTTTTATTTCACTAATAGAAAATAAAGTTTCATAATACCTTATAATAATAGCTTCATAATGCCTTTGAGTCCATGTTTATGTACCTTTTGTATTTTCCAAAGGGCTGACTGTGAACCAATAACTTCAAAAGAGCTCAGAGAGGAGGAAAGAACTTCCCAGAAGAACTGGAAAACCATTTCTCAGATATCTATCTCATAGAGTATTAAACAATTTTAAAGGACCGTTTAAATAGAATGATTTCTGGTTTTGATAAAAATGTAGGAGAGAAATTAATAAAAAATATGATGGAAAATTGAAGGGATGTTAATGTCTCTAATAGATTGACATTTTCAAATCAGTTTTAAGATAGGAGTAATATGAATGACCAATTGGTTTTATTTAAATCTATTCAGCCCTGCAAAATTGCTAAAAATGGCATCAGACATCTTTCATACAGTAATACAAAGCTGCTGTGCTGCAGTGGACGGTTTGGATTCAAGTTAAATCTTAAATACAGAAAGCCCTTCTTAAAATCTTGAACCTCTTAAGTACCTTGTGGTGTTGTTTACAATGTAGTTACATATCTAATGCAGTATCACTGCAGTCAGAATACATTTGATTTAAGATAATTTTAGCATTTGCATAACTATGAGATGTTAATCCCTACAGTAGGACTGAGTATTTCATTTCATTAAGTAACACAGGGCTTTGAGAAATCACTGCTATTCTTAGATACAGAAGTCAGGTACTTGTTATTAATTGTGGCTAAACCTCATAAATTTAAATTTTGAGTGAGAATCTTGCTGCATTAGATCTTTTAGTGAACATCTCATTAAATAATTTAATAATTCAATACTTCAGAATTTTGTGCAATGTTAACACCTGCAACCTCTATCTAGACTTGCCATGTAATTTCCCTTCTCTTTTCTACTTTTCCCCCACTATTGGGCTACCATCAGTTAAAAAGCAGCTCTAAATAGATTATCTCCCATCCAATGTGTTGGCAGTGGCAGGCTTCTGGGAGATGTTCTCCTTGGAGTCTACCAAGAAAGGTGTTTAACTTCTGGGATATGTCATGATGCAGAGCATGCTTTCCAAAGGACACACTCAACAGACGTGGACCCCGCTCTTCACAAACAACAAAGCCAATCTCCCAAGTGCCTCAAGGAGTACTTGAAAATAAAGAGTTGATATAGTCCTGTGACTTCAGTCTCTCGTCATACTCAAGACCTCCTACTGTTATCAAAAGTTTGCCCGAAGCAAACTAAGAGTTTTAAATAAGATAACTGGGGAAACAAAAGATATTTTTTCCTTAAAAATCTAAATGAATTTCGTTGTAGGGTTTTTGTTTGGTTTTAGTTTTAAACTGACACCTTTCTGTAAACATTAAAAACATACTTGTAGCACTGATATATCATATATCACATATCGTATATCATGTATCATATATCATATATCATATATCATGAAAAGCTAACAAATTGCCAATCCCTTTTTTTTAGTTTGATGTGATGCAACACAAAAAAATTTCTTTTCGTGTGTCTTTCAAAAACGTGTTCATTTTTATCAGAGAAGCTTTAACAATAAAAATTCCATTAGCAGGAAAAATGAATAGATTGATTTCTATTTGTAAGGATGAGAGAATCAAAAAGAAAGAAAATTGAAAATATATATTTTTGTTTAGCTTTAAAAATTCAAAGTATTTCACTAATTTATTCCTTATCTCCTCACCCACACTCCTCATCCAATCTGAAATATCTTGTGTTTTGCTCTAATTTTAAAATTATTGTAGGAGAAAGCAGGACTTGTAAACTTATATAATATAGATATTGGGGGTTTTATCTACATAAAGTAACATATGTTTATAGTTTCTAAGTCTTCTAGTGCTTGCCAGCTTTCATATGTATTTAACAGGAAAATCTCAGAAGCATATCACTAACTGTCAATGAGAAAAGTGAGAAAACTAGGTGAACAATGTAAATTGCATAAGAAGACTGGAATTAATGTTGAATTTGTTTCCTCCCAAACTCACCTTAGGGTATTTAAGATTGCTCCAAATGTATCAATAAATGTATCCAAATGTATCAATAAAATTAATTTTGTCATGAATTTATTTGCTTTATTTATTTTTTATTATTTTTTTAGTGTAGTAGTAATATTAGTATTATCAATATTTTTTCAGGAAAAAATAGTCCCAAGGTGAGAAAATACAAACAAAATACTCCATGAAATAATTACATCTTTGTGGCTGAAGGGAACCTCTGCCTAGTCTTGCCTTGTTCTGCTGTATACAACTCCCTCAGTACCACATTCATATCAACAGTTCCAGGTCAACATTTTTAAGGCTGTTCTGAATGTTACTCTTGCTGTCTTCTTCTTAGTGCTGAAGGGCAATAGCAAAACTACTGTGAAATCAGATGAAGTAGTCTTGACCCAAAAAAAGAAAACTGCTTAGGTATAGAATAATATTTATCTTAAAACTCCCCAAAGGAAGATTCTTCCACAGTTGCTATGATTATGAACAGATTTGAAACTGTATTTCTCCAGACAAAAACCTTGTTTTTCAGAGGGTGTTATTAGTAGTGCAGAAAAGGGATGTAACATGTCATGGGAGGTTCTGCCTTCTTTTCCCTTGTTTATGAATTTATTATTTTCTTGCAAAAATTTCTGTGCAGTTATTTTGCACTGAATTTTGCATTATATCATTCATTTGTTATGTTTGCTATTTATTTGCCCACACAGCAGGGTACAGATTGTGTGTGGGCATGTATTCTTGCATTGTGACTGCATAGCTTGTTTGTGGAGGATGGTAGCTATCCCAGGACAGGCTCGTGGAATCATAGGTACAAAAGAACTGGCATTGTGCAAATGAGCCAGTTATAGTCCCAGCTCTGGGGAATGTGTGAGATAGAGTCCTGCCAGTGTGTCTGCCTCATTATACAGTTAGTTTATTTGAGAGCTGTGATGGAAATCTAGACCATCCTGCTGGAAGATATAGCTCAATTTTTCTGTCTCTTTCTGGAAGGTGATTTGTGTTCTGAAGGACAGAATTTTTGTACCTGGAAGCCTGTGCATGCATCATGTACCTCTTACAGAAGTGAGTCTTTCATAGATTAGCTTTGTGGAAAGATCATGATTTTGTCCAAAATGTGAGGTTTTTTGAGGAAGTCTCTTCAAGTAGTGCAGGGTGTACAGACAATATTTTATGCTCATATGAAACTCATTTTGTACTGCTGTGCATATTTATAAAGGGAAAGACTCAACTAGTGTGTCGCTAAGTCAAGAGGTGAAATTTCTAAACCTCTTTTCCTTAACTTTATGGAATGGCCTTTTAGGATTGAAACCACGTACACGAAGGAAATGTCTTCGTTAAGATAATGGGACACTTCAAATACTGAAATTCTAACCATGAACTTCTGATGATGCAAGCTCCAAGAAACTGGATGATTAAAACCTGGTCTGTTGAAGAGAGCAAGCAGTAATGCAGATAACACTAAAACACTTGAGGGGTTTTAAAGAGCAACCTGGAAAGTTATTCTGCTCCCTGACAGATTTGCAAGTCTGCTGAAATAGCATTCTTACTTGAGAACATGCTTTACTGTACCTCACACCAGAGTGACAGGTTTGGTATGCCAGGGGATAGAAACATAATCCCTTCTAATGGATGATAGCACTCAAATCTCCTGACGTCTCAGCATAAAAATGAGAAAAAATCTTAGATTTTTTGAACAATTCTGGTCCCTTCCTGTAAGAAAAGAGATATTACAACAAGAAAAGTTACTGTAAGGGCAAAAAGGATGATCAAAGGTATGACATGTCTTCTGTGAGAAGGGTGATTAAATACAATAGTCTGGCCTGGAAGAGAAATGATCTAAGGTGGATATAGCAGTGTCAGGAGTGTCAGGGAGAAGGTAAATAGGGAAAAATTGTTTGCTCTCTCTTCTAATACAAGATGTAGGGAGCATCAAATAAGTACATCTCAAGTTCTAAACCAAAAAAAAAAATACTTCTTCGGTGTAGCTAACCATGGAATTCTGTGTCACAGGAAATTAGACATACCCTAAGTGTAACTGAGTGTCACATGAATGAAGGGAAAAAATCAGGGATAGCTACACAGCAAGAGTTTTTACATGGTGTCACTAACCACTATAGATTTGATGAGTGCCTTTGCAGTACTTGCTAGAGGTCTCCTATTGGCTCTGTCAGGTACACAAAATTGGGATAACTGCTGATTTGGCCTGATATGATTTTTTTTTATTTATTTTTTTTTTTAACGTTGCAGCTGATCACAGAGGCAAAAAAGACATCTGTGAATTCAGAACAGGGAAGTAACTTGCTTTTACATAGACACTATCTTAGAAACAGGAGGGTCTCTGTGGTATTCCAGAGGCTCAAAGGGAAAAAAAAAAAGAAGCAAACCAAACCCTTCAGCACAGTCTGTGATGTCAAGCAAAAAGTGAATAATACTATACAGGTATGTAGTAGTTAACAATGATGGGACTATTTCAAGTAAAGAGAATGCAATTTTCTCTGTCTGTGAAACATGCTCACACTTTGCGTATATGAACGATGAGTTAAATTAATCCTGCAAGGGAGTAAAGGACAACTTTTCCTAATTACTTGTCTGTGAATATATCTTCAATAATATAAATATATACAGCATGTGTCACAAAAGAGAGATATGCTTTCAGAGATATGCTTTTATACCCATGAAAGACTTTCAAAACATTATCTGAAAGGAAATGGGACTATTCCTTCCAAAAATATCTCTCATAATGTTCAGCAAAATATCTCATTAAGAAACAATTAGAAATAACATTTTTACTTTAATGTACACCACATTGATATAAAATAGGGGTATTTTCCTTTTCTGAAAGATCAGGAATTGTTTTGTGTAAGGATATGGTATGTCTATTTTTAAATAATAAGAAAGCTATCAGTATCTGGTATAGACTATACATTTCTGAATAATGTCTCTATCTCTTCAATCATGAAAAGCCATTTTTTTCAGAAAAATTGGTGACAGAGCACAACAAGCTGTCTTTGTTTACTATTTTGGTTGATTAAGTTTGGTGTTTCACAATGACGTCTTTTAACCCGTTAACTTTGAATGGGTTTTTGGTTACTAGGAGAATAATCTATATATCAGTCCTTTAGATCTCCCTCAAATTGTCTATGATTTCACTGTGTAAATAATTCATAAGAACATTAAATAAGAATGAGTGGATGGATAGGGGGAACTGTCATTATTTACATTTAGAATCTTTTCATTATGAATACCTGTCCAGTTCCTGAATCAGTAAAGAATGTTTGTTGCTTTCTTCTTATGAACAAACACCGGAAGGAGAGAAAAATTCAGTGATAATCAAATTCAATTCACCAGACCAACACAAAATAATTAAGCTATATCAATTTCATAAACTGGGATCACACTAGACCCTACATAAACAGCTTTATCCTTTATGCTTTGAAGGTGTCATTACTCATAAAACATTTCGAGCTATTATTATAGGAAAATATGAGACAATCACTAGCATGCATTTTTGTTGAAATTATGTCCAAACTGAAGCAGAATAATAGAAAACTAGGGAAATCAGTATTACGTCCGTATGTACTCGTAATATCATAAACTCAATAAAAAGAGTAAGAAGCTAAAGCTTTAACACAGGGTTTAAAATAACATTAAAAAATAAGTTGGTTGATCATAACCATGACAGTCCCAAATGCTTATTTTTAAGAGTAAATATTCCTCCTTATTTCTAGCTTCCAAACAATATTTTAATAAACCTGGTGAATTATTTCTTTAGTCATCCCTGTTTTCTACTTCATTTTCTGTATTTCGGGGTGCCTACCGACACAATAATAAGCAGTTAATCAGCTGCCAGTAATACATTTGTTACAATTTTCAGATAATTGCATTTAGAGTCATCCTGTCTAGAATATGAAGCAGGTATTAAAAATTATATCATTTACTTCAAGTAGCTAAGGTTTCTGTGTGGCGGATGAATGTGTCTGCTTTTCTCTTGACATACATACATACAAAGCTTTCCGCTTCTAGAGTGTTCTGTCAGCTGATACTCTTCTCGTTTTAAAGCAAGTAATTTTACGTTACTATCTGCCAATTAACAGTAATTAACCTTATGGCAACAGTTGCATGTTGATTAATTAATGAGTCTGATATTTGGTTTGTTATATTGCTTTAAACTATTACAATTAATAGAGCACATATATCTAAAAGAGTGCTTATCTGTGAATTCTTTTCACACATCTAATTCTCTGTCCTTGACAGTACTGTGGTGCTTTAAAGATGGATAAATAATCCTACAAGTGAAAATATATTGATTTAAGTCTGTCAGGATCTTGTAAACAGAGGACACTGCTGAATAGAATAAAACCATTCCAATTATGCTGAGCTAATGGAGGAAAATTCCCCTTTTTACAATTTCTTATTGAAATGAGACATACCTACTGCTGGTATTGCTGATTAGTCTGCTATTTATGTGCAGGCATTGGGATACCATGAATTAAAATCAAGAATGAAAAAACAATGTAAAATATGTTCTCTAAGAAGAGGAAGAATAAGTGGTTTGAATCTTTTATGCACATAGAAATGTTGCACACATTTATTCTGATGCATAGTTTATTAATTTGAAAATGAAATTTTGGACGGAACAAAACCTTATTTGGTGATTTAATTAAAATTTTCAACTGCAAGGTAATACAAAAACCCTGAGTTTATCTCAGCTGGTTAGAGAATGGTGTTATTAATGCCAAGCTCACGAGTTTGATTCCCGTACAGGCCATCCACTTGAGACTTGATGATCCCTGTGGGTCCCTTCCAACTCCGAATACTTTGCGGCTATGTCGATAGCTGAAATTTCTGCCAAATTCTGAAATATGCAAAGGTTAAATTTCCTAATATATCCATACTTTCCAGGTATAACTATATTGTACACTGCAAAATCAATATCACAATTAGCTCTTACAGTGGAAGCTACATTCACATGGATCAATTAGCTTTACAGGGTATATAAACCCCAAGAAAGGAATACTGAACTACTGTCATTGAACTTGTTCTGAAAACTCAGAAATAACCCAGATATAAGCTTATTCTTTTTTCAAACCCCATATTTTGTTAAGAAATTTCACTTTATATCTAAAAAAGGTAAATCAATTTAAAATTAGCGTATTTTCTCTTTGAACTTTCTTCTCACATGTTCAGTTCAGAGGACAGAAAAGGAGAAAATTAATCTATATTAACCTTAAATAATCTATTTCTCCTGTTAGTTTTTGCTTTGTCACTAAAATGGTTGGGCAAAAAGCCAAACAACAGTGTAACTACTAGTCACCCACAGTGCTAATAAAAAATATTCGTCAGAATAATCTATCCTTGTGCTTCAAATAGCTTTCTGTCTAGAAGGAAATGATAGATATTGGACATTCAGACTGGTATTAGAGGAGTGTTCAGTTCAAATGCTGTAACCTGAGAGTTTTCTATTGAAGGTGGACTAATTCACACGCAAGGCAGATATTCCTGATGGCAGAAACAGACATGAAATGTAAACTGAAACCTAAATTTCATCACAGGACCTTGAAACAAGGACAAGAGTCTGAGACATGATTTGCTTAAGAGTCGGTGAAGGGTTACAAGGAGGAAGCAACCATAGTCTGTCTAATTGCCAGCTAAACTAAATTTTAATGGGCTAGAAAGAACAGCGGTGCTAATGACAGGTGCTTCACAGACCTAAGCTGCATTCATATTTGCTGGATAAACCTAGTATTTCATAACCATTTCCTGAACCTTCTTTTATTATTCCCTGAATCTTCTCTTAGCTATTCTCTTTGCACAAAGGGGCTATTCCTTTCATGGCTAAAAATCTGACAGTAATACACTGGAACACATCAGCATGAAATATGGAGGTTTATTTTTATACATTCTTGATCATATTTTTAGAGTATAGATACTGAAAACACTTTAGGGTATAACAGAAGGGCCTTTTTAAAATGTCCCTCCTGGTTGTATTGTGCTGACGAGCCTGATAGTTAAAATGGTGTTGCTGTTAAAATAATATCTTTGCTAGGCTGTAAACAATGACTTTAATCAAGATACTAAATGCTTTACAGACAAAATGTTCTTTCAGGGTTTCCTGATTTTATGCAGTGAGAGCATGCTTTGTTTTGCTTTTGCTCCCATTGTGTAATGCTCCCCACCCTCAATGTCTTCTTATCCTTATAAATCTTGACAACTAAAGGCAATTGCTTAAACTACTTTTAATGCACTGACAGCTGTTAATATTATAGATTACGTTGTAAGTAATGTCTTTGCTTTGTCTTGCTAAAAAAGAAAGGCAAGATGTGGTAAGAAATTCCTCCTGGGGACAGGTTTTGTTCTGTTTCTGAAGCATGCACATGAGAAAGGCAGAGGTGCACCTCTTTGTGCTCAAACCCCTCTCATCTTTTAAAAAGACAGGCGTGAGTATACGTACACTGGGGAACTCAAGATTACTAAACAATGCACCCATACCTCCACAATGAAATTACTGGGATAAAACAGTACTGGGATACTGGGATACAGCAGTAAACCAGAAAAGGAACAAGCATGTACACACACAGTAAAAACACCTTCCCATCTCCTTCAGCAGCTTCACTCCAAGGGTCAGCTTTACTATCCACTACAGATACCTCTTCTCACTGTTTCATTGTTGCCACAGCTGACACCCTTTCAATGAGGCATGGACAGTTGTGACCAAGGTACAGTGGTTTATCTCTGTCGGCATCTCATTACCACCCTTTTACTGTGCCTTGGGTGGGTCTTCCATGGACCTCTGCGGGAATGAAGCATCAACATCTCAAAACTTGGTGCCCCCCTGCCTGTTATCACTCTGCTCTTCCCCGCCTTTCTCCCTCTCCAGTATTTTGTGCCCTTCCTTAAGCACACTTCTCCTGTGGCACCACCATCATGGCTTAGGGTCTGCAATAGGTTCATTTGGAACTGGCTGTGTCCAGCATGGGGCAGCCCGGACCTCTGCTCATGGAGGCCACATCTGCAGCCCACCGCTGCCAGCACTTGGGCAATGCCACCAACAAAATTTGAGCACAAATTTGCAACTGTGCATTACATTATGGGTCTCTGCATTGCAGAAGGTCTTTGACAATAGGCCCAAGGGAACATATATTCTTTTAGTCAGAGTAAGACATAGTTTGCTGTGGGAACACAAAGTTTTAAGTATACCATGGTCAATCACCTCAATCTTTTTGGGAAGAATTTTGATCTTTCAAAGTATGGCTTCAATATTTACCAATGAAATAACGCAGAAAAGTAATCTAGAGTTTTTTTGTTTAATTAATTATTGTAAATAAGATGATTTTTTTATTTTTTATTTTTTTTACTTTGTATAATGCTACATCATAAAAAAGAAGCAATGAAACAAAAAGTCATTTAATTGAAATACTAAACCCTTAATTTACAAAATATAGAAATGGAGCATGTTCTTTTCTTCTGGAAGGCACTTCTTCATATTTGAAGTATTTTAATAGATTATGACTCCACAGAGCTTTCTCAAGGAGCTCGTCTTACATGTTCCTCTTTGAAATGCAATTTATTTCCAATGACACTGAGAAATCAGTTCTATAGCTTCACCAGCTCATTTTTGTGCTCATAAGGGGAGGTTCTGAAAAACAAAATTACTGCCTGTACAACATGCCTGCAGTCTGAATTTGTGCAAAATTTTTTTAATGAACTCAGTTGAGTCAAAAAAGAATTAGGATAGACATGCCAGTGTATATCTATGACTTGCTAAATCTATAAAAGAAACCCCAGACTTACTGTGGCCCTGTTGTGGGTTAGGAAATAAAAACCGTTCCCCCCATTCCCCGCTGGGCATGGGCGCGCGGGGACCACGTCGGGAACGGGACTGCCGGGGGGCTGCACTGGCGCCGGGGCTGTCCCGCGCCCCTGGCGCTGTGCCGGCGCCGGGGCTGTCCCACGCTCGCAGGGCTGCGCCAGGAACGGGGCCACCCACATCCGCGGGGGTGCGCGGGGGCCGCTCCAGGGCCGGGGCTGCCCTGCAGCCACATGGTGCTGCAAAAC
>VYZS01002093.1:720-13857 GCA_013400695.1 Neodrepanis coruscans | reverse complement strand
TGCTTCTTCTAATTAACCCGGCGTCTCTCCGAGGGGGCTCAGAGAGAGACAAGCACTATCTCCAGAGCGTACTCACCCCAAAACGGGCCCTGGGAAACTTAATTTGTTTGTCTGTTTGCACTTTACTTGTCGAGTTTTGTGTGTGCATGGAATAAACTGTGATATTTGTGTGTTTTCTTCATTTTGGGGTGTGTTTGTGGCTTCTCTCGGAATCTCTTGTCCAAAATCGCTAAATTTGTGGTAAAACCACCACAGGCCCTCAGGTAGTTCTGTTTATTGCAGTAATATATTATAGAAGAAGCAGCTATTTGCCTTAATATCTTGTTTACTGATACTTTCCATGACAAATATATTTTTACTGTAGTGTATCTTGGGTTAGCAAAAGCCCTTCTATATTTTAAAAAATCATAGAATCAATTATGTTGGAAAAGACCTTTAAGATCATGGAGTCCAACCATAAACCTAACACGCTATCCTCCAATTGGCATTGAATTTTTTTCAGCGTTATCCCTTAGGGTGACCAGGAACAGCTGCTTAGGGAAATGTTGTAAAATGCAGGTATAGGGCAAGCAGTCATTTTGTGATTGTGAGGTTTGGTGTACAGGTTTGTTCAGGTGATTTATGAACTGCTGATTGTTACTTTTCCTCGTCTAGGAATTGATTTTGACAGAATGCCAATATTACCCAATGGCCGATCCACCCATGTGTGAAATATTTTCAGTATCTCATCTCCTAAGAACATGTATTAAGCACCATTTCTAAGGCGGATAAAAAAAGGCTACTGCCTTGCAGAGTCTATCAGCTACAGTCTGCCTGCCTGTACTCATTCTGATTATAAAATATGGTAACGCTAATGTGGTCTCCTGATTATCTGAGCTGCATATTCTGGGAAGGGTGTCCTGTGAGCTGTGAATTCCTGAAAGGAAGCAGCTCATGTTGTGCAGTTGCCTGTTATGAAGTTTACATGCAGAACAGAGGGGTTGTACAACTTTAGTAACATCCACCCCATCCATAGGTGGGGATTTAGGGAAATCAAATTGAATAAATTAAGATTTTTTATCAGACTTAACAGTTGGATATATATTTTTTAAAAAAGAAAAAACCAGCAAATTCTAAACCTCCAACCCACCATATTTTAATTTGTATGGTGAGAAGAGTAAGTGTCACATGGGGATATGAATTAAAAAAAAAGCTTGTATGCGTGTAAAATGCAAATTTAGAGTGATTTTACTGGTGGATGTATTTCTATTTAAAATGAAAAATGTAGGCATATTTAAGGTTCAATAATATGGAATCATATTTTTAGAAAAAGCAAAGAGGTTAGTTCACTGATTTCCATACAAAATATATGCAGTCTATTTTCAAACTGAGATTAGACACAGTTTACCTTTTGCTGACAGTCACTATTTCACCATTAGCTAGAATAGACAAGAATGCCATTCCTATGCTAATTGGACAAGAAGAGTCATTGTCACAGCAGCATATCATGGAATATTTGTATTTTATATTTTATTATATACTGTTCCCCAGTCACTAAAAGGTGCATCGAATTACTGCTCATAAATACATCCATTCATCCTAATATCATACGTCTGCTGTAGACTAGGGAAAAGATACAATAATTAAAAAAAATAAAAAATGTAATTCTGTCAATGTATCTACAAGGCTGATGAAGCATTTTTTGTAGTTTGTTAATGCTTTATGTATTTACCAATAGGAATCATTAAGATGCCTAGAAAATTACTCTTCCTTGATAGTTTTGAGTTGGTTTTTTATTATCCTTACATTGTTTTTATCTGATAGGAAATTTAAACTCACAGGTTGGTAGTCTAAAATAATCAGATTGGACCAATCAATTTTTAGGCAGTGATGAAGACTAACCATACCACACTAAGTAAAAGAGAATATCATGGGATGTTGATACCTTGTACAGCAAACAAACCAAAAACTCAAAGAAATGAGAGAGGAAAATGCATTACTGTGTCCCAAAGATATTTTGCTTATTTAATCGGTAGCATATCTCACTGTATGCATAACAAATGCCTTCACAAGAACAAGGTAGGACAGTGCCATTGGAGCTATGCAGTTGTATCTCAGTTAAAGAAATAGATATACAACCGTGAACTTTATAATGCTTGTACTTCTCCACACAAAAATGTTCCAGCTCTGTTCTCTCAAGTTTGATGCAAAGGTAACCAATTAGAGCATTTATGAAAGAAAAAAGAACAATCATATCTTATTAAATGGGTCTTATCTTTGATCTTTTTTTCCTAATATAGAAGTTTTATAATACACAATAGAAAATAATACAGAACCGATAACTCGACTCAGAGAGCTTAGAACCAAGGATAGAACTTCCTAACTAAAGAAAGGTAAACACTTTATGTATGTTAACATCCCAAAAGATTACTCCAGTGTCACCAATTTATTCTTATAGTTAGAAAATGTATGCTGATTAAATACTGATGTAATACATTAATGGATATCTGTAATTATTCAACTCTTTTCTTAAATTGAACCTTTCCAGACTTGTGGCTTTGGGTAGCTGGTACAATTGAGTTGTATGGGGCCAGCATGTCTATGACAGGAGATACTATAATGGCAATTAACTAAAAAAATTAAAAAAAAAAAAAAAGAAAGAGTGCAATTGTGCCACTTTTCCAGCTTCTTTTCTCAATGATTCAGGTTTGACTTCAAAGGATGGCTCACAAAGGCATCAATCCTGAGGAGTCCTATAAAGGCAGGGCAGAACTAGATGCCACTCATTTTCTTACTGATGCATAACTGCACATCCCTCATAGCAATTTTATAAGATATTAAGATATTAAGGTAGATTATATTTTGCAGAGAAAATTTCGAATTCCGACAGGGCAAAAAATCTGTGTTTTCAGGTAGGTTTCTGGCACCCCATTATTATTTCAGAATAGGAGTAAAATAGGGTTGTATTTCTATGCTTTTCGGTGGGATTGTTTTTGTGTGTGTGCATGTTTGTTTGTTTTATCTTTGTTTTGTGGGGTTTTTTTTAACCTCTTCTCTAGCAAAAAAACCCAAAACAAACAGAAATAAGAAATAATAAGATTTCCCCCAAAATTGAATCTAAAAGTTTGTTTCTAAATATCTAATTTAAAACTTTGAATTTTACAGGGTAAGAATAGGGGAAAATGAACGTGGTTCACTGTTAGTCTTCCCACTTAAATCTACTTTATAGAAGATGTGATACAGGACAGAGGCAGTCTGAAAAATAAATTAGATCTCATTCATGTCTTAATTTCCAAATATTGTGGTTAGAGCGCTAAAAATATCAGATGCATTTAATAAAATGAAAAGAAAAACTTTTAAGATCTTTCCCATCTTATTTTGCTAAATTTCTTTATTTTGATCCTACAGCTTTCAAAAGGAAAGCTTCTCATTTTACCAAATGGACACATACTTTTAGATGTATGTTCAAATCAATAAATCACAGGGTTTTAAAATTAATTACATGGAAACTGCCAGATGCAGAACTTAATGAGGAGAGAACTTTTAGTATGTTTGGTGTTGGGTACAGAAAGATACAGATTCTTTCTTGTTAAGTTTCTAACAATTTAGAGGGCAAAAATGCAGAAGAAAACTGTTTCTAATGAAATAGTTTCATTTTCTAGGAGCAATTTTAAAACAGAAAATTCCCGGTCCAAGGCATGAGTGGTTGTTTCAGTCACAATTGATCCTGGATAGTTCTGCCACAAAGGACAGATGATAGTCTGGGATTCTCTGAGTATTTCAAGGTTTCATTTACCTGAGAAGTCATCACCTCTAGAGTCAGTAGCTGGAAAGAGGAAGTTGAAAACAACAGAAAAAGCATCTATATCTGACACGGTAAATCAAGACACGTCCATTCCAGACCGCATTTCAAACAAGAACCTTCTCAATAACTTAGTTTTCCTCTAACTACTGATTTCTGACACCTGGACCTTTGCTGATCTGTGATCAAACAGCATTTTATTCTGTTTTCACACAAATGTAAATGAACACATGAGCATTTGGTTAACCACAGCCATGGTATTTAGTGGAAACATCATTCTGCTGCTCCACAGCTTCTTGTCACTCGAGAATTCAAAGCTGTCCATGGAACTAAGCACATAGCATAAGAGTCCATTTATCTACAGGGAAAAAGAAAATATTTTTTCATTCTATTAATATAACAATAAGTGTGCTTTTCAGAGTTGGTGTGATGTGTTTCATTATTCATGTTTTCTTTCAACTCCAAACTCTTCTGTTCCCTCCTACCTTTTTTTCTCTAAAGACTGCAAAAACTTCTGGGAAGAGTGGCCATATTAAATTCATATGCCTTTCGATGTAGTACCATATTCTGCAATCACATACATTATGGGTCACTCAAGGTGAGTCAGCAAATAGAATTTGCCATGAACCTGTTTACGTATGTATGCATACAAAAGACAAATGCAGAATACAATGTCAAAAAGCAAGGACATGCAATCAAGAATTTATGTAGTGGCGTTACCAGGCAAGTGGAAAAAAGCCTCTGTAAAACAATGAAGACACCATGGATCTGTCAGTTAAAAACAAATGCCAATTTGTGGTAAGCAATTACCACTAATATTACGTGTAGAAAAATAGTATCTAGACAAGCAACAATATATTTTAGAATAGCTATTTTTTTGGTATTGAAAAGAACAACACTTCCCTCTTGCTTTGCCTTTCTCCTTGAAGGTGCTTTCTTTTTATGAGGAAGTGCAGTGTAAATTGGAATAGATACAAGCACTGAGTTTGAATTCAATTTTTTTCCTGATTTTCCTTTTAGGGCATGACCTGTAATCTCATAATGTTGTGCATGCTTATAAATCTAAGTTTTTAAGCAGAGGAACTGTGAGATCTACTTGAGGTGCCCAGTGCTCTTTGATAATTTTTTTATGCACTTTATGTTACTGATTACCCCACTCTGGCACCACCTGAATCCCAGGATTAAAGAGGATAAAAACCCGAAAGCTTGTGGTTCAACTAACTCAATAGATTGTTTACAATTCTAGAGGTAAATTACATGAAGAATATAAATATTCAAGAGACATAGATGAAGGCAAGATAAAGATTTCTGCAGCTAAGTCTCAGTGGTCCTTTCCCCTGTGTCTCTTCTGGGGGGCACATACAGACATTCACACACAAGATTGTCAAACCATTGTGTTGGGAGTTCAGCAATGCTCACTGCCAAAGCATGTAAAATGGGCAGAGCAGCATTTTCTCAAAGAAGAGAGGTGAAAAGGGAGTGAAAAGATTGGGACCAAGATGTGAGGTTCATCAAAGAGGCACTAGCTGTCCAAGACTTTTTCTGTGAATGTGTTTCCATTGCACAAAGCAGTGCAGCAGTGGGACAACAAAAATGAAGGTCAGTTTCATATTTCTCATCTAACTGCAGCAATTTGGAGCCTAACATGGTTTAATTTATATTGGTTTTAGTAACTAAGGAAAATTTTCCAGCTAAGAAGCAGAAAGGAGTCTGAAGAACAATCCCATTCTTCTCAGCTTTTTTTTTTAATTTTTCAATTATTTGACATATTCTAGCCTGTCTAAAAAGAGAAAAAAATACCAGCTGTGATAGATAAATTTGGAATCCATAATCTTCCACTACAAATGTAAAATTAAAAATCTGACAACAAAACAAACCCCCCCACCCCAACAAAAAAAAAGAAAAACCCAGTGTTGCACTGATCACTCAAAGGACACTTGAAAGAAGCCACAATACACTATAAATATTTTCTTTTTAATTTAGAAAGAACTGACTTCCTGATTTCGCCTTAAGTCAGAAATGAGATTTTTCTAAATTGATATTCTATAGTTTTCTTAGAAATCTTAATTTTTATTTTTTTTTCCTAAAGAGGGCAATATTTGTTTAAGGTCTAATTCTAGTAAATTGCAGATCTTGTGTGTGTTAAACAGTAAAAAGATATTATGAATGGTTGGATCCTCTCTAAACATTGAGTAGCTTTGTCTAAATAAATATTCCCAGTAGTAAATAACACTGTTCTACAGCATATCTGTAAAATCCAGTCATGCTTTCCCTCTCACAGTCTTTCTGCGTTTGCTCAGTTGTGTGCTGCCAGTGTACTGTGCACAAACACTTGGTGGGATCAAAATTTTTGTCAATAAACTCACCTGACATCATGATCTAAACCGAATGGACACTGGTATTTTGAGGTTAGAGGTTCTGAGTTAACGACATGTGCAACAGGGTTAAGGAACTTCCACAATTTAAATCTTCAGCAACATTTCACCAACATTTTACTACCTTAAATAAAAGTAGTTGAAACTCTTAATAGTATTGACAGGATTTTCAAGTATATTTGATAGGAACTAAACTCATGTATCTCTTCAACACTAAGATGGATCTCTATTTCCTGAATCCTGCCTATAATATTCTGTCCATGACTCTAACTCATGTGCTTTAAAATTCATAAATTTGAAGGAACGTAATGGCTTTCAAGTGGAGGATACAATCACATCTCTGGGAACTTCTACATGACAATTGCTATAGAACTTCATCCATTTATTCCTCTCTATGCAAACTACGCATATTTAATTAATGCATGTCTATCTACTACATGTTAGATATCAAATGTTAGAAACTTGGCACCTTTCCTAGACAATATATTTAGGTAGTGTATTTTCATTGCTTTGCCACTGATTGTTTTTAAAAAAAATGTTTAATAGAAATTTAATGTAGTCTAACTTTAATTGCCAGAATCTTCCAGCGGTGGATTTTTCTATGAGATGATAGACTTCCATTTTAGTCTTTTTTATCTCTATGAAGAACATACACATTATATATACAGTATGAGTGATGCATTCTTCCTTTTTATAAGAGAAAGATTATGCTCTCACTCAGAAGCATTTTTTGTCTAGTTTCTGCATCAGTTTTTATGCTTTTCTAAGTTTACTTCTTTTTTTCAAACTGTAGGCACCAAAGTTGAAGGAACGATTCTATTTGAAGGAACGATTCTATGTGACAAGGTCACACATAGAGCAAAACATCTTTACTGGAAAATGTTTATCTATTAAAATCCAATAATTGCCTATGAAGCCTTTTATCTCATTGATGAAAAGGAATTCTACCTATTAAAAAAAAATAGAGAGTTTGTTAGTTGCTGTAAATAAAATGAATTATAAGAGGTAATAAATAGTATTATTTATTTTTGGCCTAAAACAGAACCCTTAGCATGTGTCTTCAGGACTAATAAACATTGTCCTGCTAGTCTAAATATATGTGGATAACATACTAATATTTTTGTGACATTAGCGGTTTTGATACTTGCCTCATTAACTTACAGAAACATGATAAACACAGTAATGTTGTCAGTGCTGCTGTGTACTAACATGTACTTATCAGTGCTTAGGTTATCCCCAAAACAAGTGAAGGTACATGATCACAGCTTTTGTATTAATATATTAATAGAATATTTAAAAGACAACATTTTGAGAAGTGTTTCTTTAGGGTTTTTTCTCTAAGACAAGATCTGTTATCTCTGTCACTTATATTGCTGCCAAACCATGAATATGTGAAAAGAAATTACTGTTAGGTTTTGTTCTAATGAAAGAACTTCTCCAGATTTTAGCAGTATGAGACAGTTAATTCACATCTTGTCTAGTTTCTGCTGTACAAATGTTCAACACCCCAGAAATAACTTCAAATATCAACTGGTATGGACAAGATTATAAAAGGAACAGGTGTAAAACTGTCTCTGTTTCTACCTAACAGTCAACACCAAGGATTTCATTAGCCTGATTTATCTCAACCTCCCACAGACAGGTTATGTTGAATTGTTTTAGTCAAAGGATCATAGAGTCATAGAATCATAGAATGGTGTGAGTTAGAAGGGACCTTAAAGATCATCTTTTTTACAGCCCTGTCAGGGACATTTTCCACTGGATCAAATTACACAAAACCATATCCAACCTGTCCTTGTTCTGTTATGAAGTCTAGATTTTGTTTTCACTGCAATCATAGTTTTCTAGGATGCAGCTGCAAGTGCTAGACATATAGATTCTATTTTATAGTCTCTGTGAGCTTGGTTCTTTGACTACATTAGGATTCATTTAATGACAGGGTCTAATGTAACCAACAGTTTCAATTGCTTGGAATGAACATCTAGCTACCAATATTGGATACTGTATAAATTCATGTCATTGAAAAGCAATGATTTGATATTTATTTCCAGACCTCTGAGAGGAACATTGAACAAGATCAGCTCTAATACTAATTGCTAGAAACATCCTTGTTCAGAAATAGTTTCACTTCACTACTTTGAGAACAGTTAGTTAGTCAATGCTTAATGCATTTAACATGAGTTTTATTGATGTTATAGGAGTTCATTTTTGCATCGGAAAGTCACTGATAAAAATTCCTTACAGAAACCCTGAGTGTCTTATATTCGTGCATCAAATAGGAAAACACCAGCAAACTCGTAGAATTCCAATGCTTCAGAAAAGAGAGTACTCAAGAATTATCACTTTTTGACAAAGTGATATTTACTACTCAATGCAAAAATTGTAAATATGTAAATGTAAATATGCACCCATGGCCTGCAGGTGTTTGCTAAACTCAGTTTCCAGTAGTATTTGTAACAAGATTCCATGAGGAATCGCTGTGATTCAATTATCATTTATAAATAAAATTTTATAAATCTTCTCAAGCTGAAAAAAGGGTCTGCCAGTGAAAAATCATCTTAGCATTTCCCCTGGCTGCATGTGTTAGTTATGTATGAAAATAGAAGTATATTAAAAAAATGAAATCAAGACATTAGAAATTAATCTGAGAAACCTAAATCTTCCAAATTGTTAGATACTTTACTAAGAAAATCTGATCTTCCCACCAAAGTCAGCTTTGTGTATCTATTTCATTAAGATTTTCCGAGTTGGCTTTTTTCCCTTGAGTTAGGGGCAGGGGTACTTCTGGGGGGTTGGGGAGGCTCTGCAGTCAAACACAGGGTTAACATGAGAAGAGTCAATGTAAGCACCGGACATGAACATCAGATAAGGAGGCAGACAGAGCAGGACCTAGACATCACAACAGCTTGCTGGAATAACATCTCAAGGTCTCCTCGAGGGGAACGTGTTTCCCTGCAGTGAGGCAACGGTTGCAGCAGCTCAGCCCCCAGTGGGAGGGGTTTCTGGGTCCCGGGATGGGGCCGAGAATGGGTAGGGCCTGGAATGGGGAGGCCGATCAGCAATGAGTGACACCTGCCCCTCAGGAGGGAGATATAAACCCGGGGAGGTCACATGATCGGGGAGCGGGTCTTTGGAATGGGTCTGTAACCTTCTCCCTGTGCAGAATAAACACATCTTAATCATAACAAGAATTGTTATGAGTTCGGTTACTGCAAGTCATCCTTCCTGCAGTGATGAGAGCCAATCAACTTAAAAGATGGTTATCCAGGATGGCTCTTCACTTCCTCTGTCTTTGAGAAGTGACAATTAGGTATCTGGCTAATCTTTTAGGCAACAGCTAAAGTGAAATCCTAAAATGAATCAGTTTCTGTATTTCTGTCTTTAACTTACAAGAGGCACAGAAGTGAGTAAACGTTAAATGCTGTAGAGATAATGTCTATTCACTAGTATTTATTACTACATATGGTCTTAAAGTATTCCACAGAACTTAAAAAGAGTTTGACCATTATTGTTTCATATTATGTTACAATGCTTCTTACACATAGCAGTCGGTCATAAAACAGAGGATAAGGTGTAGTAAATACATATGTATACTTACATACATATGTATGCTTAAGAAAGAATTTAACCAGTTTAGATAAAAGATTTTTTCTATACCCTCAGGTCTTCAGATGCAGAAGTAGATTTACATTTCAGTCCTTAATTCAATGAATGCATAGATTTAAACATTATATATATATCTATATAAAGAAAAAAAAGGGAAAAAGAAAAGAAAGAAGAGGAGGGGAGGGGAGGGGAGGGGAGGGCAGGCAAGGCAAGGCAATGCAAGGGAAGGCAAGAGAAGAGAAGAGAAGAGAAGAGAAGAGAAGAGAAGAGAAGAGAAGAGAAGAGAAGAGAAGAGAAGAGAAGAGAAGAGAAGAGAAGAGAAGAGAAGAGAAGAGAAGAGAAGAGAAGAGAAGAGAAGAGAAGAGAAGAGAAAGAAAAGAGAAAGAAAAGAAAGAGTTTTCCAACTGAACAGTTTGCATCTACAATGTATAGCAGCTGTGTCACTGAATGTTATCAGATTTTATTCAGGTAAAACATTTGCATTTGCTGTGAGGTAGCATGATAATGAGTTTTATTTCCAGAAAAACTGAAGATCAAAGGGAGACAGGCTCGTGCTACTGAGCTTGGGTGGTGGAGCTGTCAGTTGAAAGACATTTTCTGTTCACATCTTTTGCCACAGAAAAGCTGAGAGTGTCTTGGAACTGGAGCTTCTGGAAAAGAAACGTGTAAAGTTGTATTTATGCACCACTTCTTTTCTACCCTGAGTCTGTTGTGCTATCCTTAGGACACTCACTAATTTACTTCTATCCATGGATTAGCACTTTAATCTAGCAAAAATGGAGAAACACTTTTCACTGTGTTTCAGATTCCAGTGTGGGGCCAGAAGATGAGCATTTGAACTGGGAAAAAGTAAATGACTGATTACAAGCATAAGTAATTCTTGTGTCAAGGCTTTGACAAGTCATTTGTTGGAAAACCTATTTTACTGATTGCAGTCTACACTTAATAGATGTGCCATCCAGGGATGTGTCAGCTCCCTTGCAGCATACCAATTAATGGCAGTCACTGGTGGTAAAAGTAGCTCTTTTAATCTTATTAAAAAAAGTGGCATACAATATAATTTCCTTTGTTGGAATGTCTGAATGCATTTTATCTACTGAAAAAAGCACAACACCACACTTGAAGAAGCTAGACAAAAATCTGCCAGCCTCCTTGTGTCTTTTGACTAGCTATTTTTTTGCTTTCTGATAGGGTTCACAGTTTTTAAATCTGATCAATAACAAAGCAGTCTAGGTGTTTGTGTCCATTCTATTCAGACTTTTATACTAGTCATTTAAAATTAATTGAATTTTGCCTTGATAACCCTTAAAATATTTTACATGAAAGCCTGAGATGCTTAAATAAGATGCTTCAATCTGTTAGATTTTTCTTACTCTTCTTGATTTTTAATTACATGCATGAAACCCAGACATTATGGTTTAGCTTTGATCTAGAATTTACATATCAACTGCACTTGTGCCACTGCTGGAAAAAATGATGATTCATTCCCATCTAACCCTCTCAATATGTGTATGTGTAAGTATGTGGAGTGGCTTAGATTTGTTTTTTTTATCAGTTTATTGGACACCATACCTACAATAAGAATCTTGGAATAGAAGTTCTCCAACTCACCTCTAAGATAACCCTTTACAGAAGAATCAACACATTTTGCCAGAAGTTGCATTCAAAACTTCAGTGAGTATATTACACCCTTTGTATGGCTTGCAAGCATTCACTTTTCATGTTCAAGAGATTTGACATCTCTTTTCTTGGAGATATGCAATATATAACTGGACAAGACTCTGAGCAACCAGATCTGATTCCCAATATTCTGAACAGGAGATTGGACAAGATGGCCTGTTACCCAAATTAGTCTATAATTACTAATTACTTTGACCATTAAGTTTAGCAGTCAAACAAATGTGGTGATTGGTATAATATTTCTTCGAGGTTTTGGCTTCTTTTATTTGGTGAAATTATTTTTTCAAGGTTAAAAAAAAAAGTGTTTTGCATTTGGATGTAAAGAATGATCATAATAATTGTGTAGATTGATTATAAACTACAGTTAAAGTGATGGAATCCGGTGCTTGGTAAACATCTATTCAGTTTTCTTAGAATCATAGAATATCCTGAATTGGAAGGGGCCCACAAGGACCATTAGGTCCAACTGCTGGCCCTACACAGGACAACCCCATGCAAGAATCACAATGTGTGCCTAAGCACATTGACCAAATGCTTCTTGAGGTCCAGCAGGCTTATAACTGTGACCACTTCCCTCAGGGACAAGTTCCAGTGCCCCTAGGGTGTGAAGAATCTTTCCCTAACATACTAAATCAAAACCTCACCTGATATAGGGGAATCATAGAGTTTATATGCCATTTATAGAGTTTGTTCCATAATATAGATACTGCTGAAAGATCTGATTTTAGTTTTTGCATTTAAGTAGTTATTTTGATCGGTGCTGTATCACCATGCAACCTAGGATAATTGAAGTCACTCATTGTGTACTCTCTTTCTCTGCTAAGTGACAGCAATGCTACTTCATGGGAGAGCAAATATGTTGTTTGCAGTTCCGTGAGAAAAGGTAGCAAGGTTCCAGTTGAAGGAGAAAGATTTGTATTCTATTAAGGAGTCACAGCTTAACAAAGATTAAGATATTCTTAAACAAGTCAGGAATGGGGAATAAACTTTTTTTCATAGCTCCACATTTTTTCACAAGCAGCTTAGGAAACTCATTCACTATCTATGGTGACTAGAAGCAATCAAGCACCTTCTCAGGGCTCTTCTCTGAGGAAGAGACAGAAACAAAGAGCTACTGGCTTGGCTTTCTCTATAACAATTCTGCACTGCAGAAGTAGAGCTGAAAATACTGAAGTATTGATATGACTGTTGGTCCTGTACATGAGGGAATAATAATGACTGTGGAAATGTGCCTTCCAAACTACCTGAAGAATGTATGGGTCCTTGGCATAATCCAGAGAGATAAATCATCATGTCCAGGCAGATTCAGAACACACCAATTCATTTACAGGCACAGATATTTTTGATCAAGGTTCATACATTAGAAACTGGCCTACTAAAAAAAGGCAGAGGAGCAAAAAGAGAATAAAAGGTGAATCATCTTAAGTTTTTTGGCAACACTAATTATTTTTGGGATTTACAAGAAGACATTTGCATCTCCCAAAGCATTTTCCATTACATCCATGTATAATAGAAGTGATAGAAATTTTCAGACTGAGCTTTTCAGATTCTTTTAACGGATCTGAAAAACGAGATAATTCACATTTCCCTTACACTTACTGTAAGTGTAATAACGTCTTGATAAATTAAACACAAAGTAGACATGTAGTAATAACAGCGATAAGTCACATGAGCTTCTTGGTACATGTTCCCAGA
>VYZS01002090.1:2073-13686 GCA_013400695.1 Neodrepanis coruscans | reverse complement strand
GTGGACTCAATCCCCTCTTCCAGGGGATGATCATTGTAGACCACTTCCATCTGAACTATTCTATTCTGTTCCATTCTGTTCTGTTATATTCTAAAATTAATAGCTACTATTTTTCTACCGGATTTGCACGTAATATTTCAGTAATTTAAAGTAATTAATATGTTCCTTTATATGATATGTCAATATATTTTAATTGTAAATTTTAGCTTCCTGTGATAAACTGCCTTTCCCAGCTACAGTGAAGGTCAGGAGAGAGTGCTGATTTTATTTTTGGAAAAAAACAAACCACTTTCACTCACAGGTGAAACAATGAGTACAGTACTTTGATGCACTGCTTCTTTCCATCTCTCTTTGGGCTTCTCTGTTTCTTTTGATGCAATTCCAGCTTAAGATAAAAATGGTAAATCATGTTCACAATTCATTCATGGCATAGCATACAGACTTTGGTAGAGTTATGTGAGAAATTATCTTGACCCATCATAAAATCTTCATAAATATACACACTTTCTAAATTTAAAACAATTCATAACATGGTCAGGTTTGGAATATACTTTCCTAAAAGAATGGCAAAGTCATGTTTACTGATAATTTTTTGTCATCCTTTTGCCATATTTTTTGCCACATAGATTTGATTAGAAGTATTTTTCGTGCCTCAGAGAGCTGCAGCTCTCTGGTTTTATTCAGAGAGATTGCTCCATAGAAAGCAAATTAGCTTACAGTTTTTAACAGTGTGGGCTGTATATCATTTTGAATAATGTGCAATGAAATGAAAAATAATAGCTGAGGTCTGGTCCCATTGCAGATAATGGCAAAGCTCGCATTAAATTTGAGCTGAGTGAGATCCATTTGTTTGAACAAATAGGGAAAGTCTCTATTCTGTCAGTCTTTGACAGAGTCTTATTCCTCTCTGTTAATTTGTTGTCAGATGTAGCCTGTTTCAGGCCTAAATTTGGCTAATAAATAAGCAACCCTCATCACCAAAGCACTTGAAAGTGTACTTTTAATGCTTTCTAGAGTAGAGATGAATTACTGGATTAGCCTTATGGAAATAAATAGCCAGAGTCTTCTCATTACAAATCCAAAATATTTCAAGTTGGAAAATGCCAAATCAAATATTACTCTATGACTTTGTGGATTTATAGTTTAACATAATAGACAAAACCAAAGACATGATTAATAAATAAGAGTAAACAACTTTGTCAAGAGTAAAATTACTCACATAATTTATTTTCACTGAAAAAAATAGCAATTTTGCAAAATGGAAGTGCTATTACAAGGATTATAAAAAAGCTACAAAGTGGTGGTATTGTGTTCCATTTTAATGTGCAAATGGAAAGAAATACAGCTGAAAAGACAGCTGTAATAAAAAAAAATCCCTCTGCTTTATTTAAATTTTTTTCCTTAAAAAACCTACACAACTTTAAAATGTTTAATCATTTAAATTATTTACCAGGCAGAGCAATATGCTTTTGGCTTTCTTCTAATTTCTTTAAAGATCCTATTATTTGAATATTTTATTTTGCTGAAACATTTGTCTTGCTTTACCATAATGTATTAGGTGTTTCTAAGCAAGGTATATGATGTCAAATATTTAAATTAGTATACATTAATGTAACAGTATAGGTTCTATCTTGAAAAAGATTATACAGTACAGAAAGTGATGCCATAGGCATCAGTCTTATATATTATTTAATTAAAATTCTTGTATTTTATATTGTAATTTCTCATTTTTCCAGGTTTTTTTTTTTAATATTTACAGAATTCAAAACAATTGTGAAGGAAAATATTTGTTTCTGTTCCGATCTCATCCTATTAAGAAAAAACACTCTTGTTCAATTTCCAGTTTGAACTGACTCATATTTCCTAACCAAACTGTTGGTGTATATTGCCTTGGAATATTCTTGTTTCCCCAGCAGAACACTGTTCAAACTGTAATTCTTCTCTGCATGGCATAGAGGTATTGTTTCAAACATCATGTATCATCAGTACCAAAGACTCATGCTCAGTGATTTTCACTCCTTGTCTATGAAATATGGACTAGCATATTTATGAATCCAAGGAGGGTTCATTTTCTCTGAAACTCTAAGGTTTTATGTATTTATACCGGTAGTTCCCTACAGAGCAGATACAAATCAATACTCATAGGAAATACCTGTAATGAAAAGTCACACAAAATCATTTTTGGAAGCATGGAACACAAATAAAATCTATCAAAACAAGGATTTTGAAATACTATGGATTCAAATCTTATCTGTACTTATTTAATACAACCCAGTTGGTTACCTTAATTCATGCAGAACAGGACTTCATTCCAAGAGCACTTCAATTAATATCAGTGTTGTAGATTAGGTTTGTACTAAGCTTACTAAAGCATATAATATTAACACATTATTTTTCTCTCCATTCAAGCAAGTAAGAGAAATATGTTTCACCACCATGTTTAGACATGATTGTTTTGTAGAATAAACAAGGCCTAAAGGATATTGACTCCAAGTTAATTAGAATTTGATTTAATGGATTTAGAGGATTGCAAATCAATCCCTTAATCAGGTGTAAGGCTCCTTGCAAGAGCCTTACTTCCTGGACTTTTTAAGCAACATAGAATATAAAATGTAACTTCAGATATCTGTCATCCTTAAACCTATAGCATTTATGGAACACAGAAATACACATTCAAAGCAATGGGGAATTAACTAGTTTGAAGGGAGAAAGTACTACTTGGTTGAACAGATTTTCTCCCTTTTCTAAAATCTAAGTTTATATGGTCCTATCAGACACAGCTTTTAAATGATCCATCTTTGTTTTAAGATGTTGCATATTTCAAAAAACTACTTGCAGTATTAATGGGTGGGTTTTTATAATATAGAACACTAAATTTCAGTATCCATACTGTAAATGTGCCATTCTAGTCGTAATAAACTGTAACAGGTTGACCTCAGCTGGACACCAAGTGCCTGCCTAGTCATTCTATCCCTCCCCCTCCAAGCCAGGCAGGGGAAAGAGAATAAGATGTTAAACAACTTGTGGGTTGGGATAAGGCAGTTTACTAAAGCAAAAGCAAAGCTTGTGGGCACAAAAGTGAAGCAAAAAAATAACAAGGTTTATTTTCTACTTCTCATAAGCAGCAATGTCCAGCCACGTCCCAGGAAGCGGGGCTTCAGCACATGTAGTGGTTTCTTAGTGGGCAGCCATTGGAAACAATGAATGACCCCCAACTCCTGCTCCTTTCCTTTGCCTTTATATCTGAGCTAACATCATATGGTATGGAATATCCCTTTGGTCATTTTGGGTCAGCTGGCCTACTTGTGTCCTCTCCCAGGATCTTGCCCTTGATCGAGGAAGGAGCATTACAGTCCCGATGCTGTGCTCAGCAGTAGTCAAACACTGGTAGGTTATCAGCACCTTTCTAGCCATCAATGCAAAGCACAGCACTGTGAAGGCTGCTATAGGGAAAGGAACTCCATCTCAGACAGACCCAATACATAAATTAATCTTTCTCACTAGTTAGTGCTGGTTTTAAAAATGAGCTGAGACTATTCTGTCCTTCTCAAAGCATTTTTGCTAATAAAATTAATCAATAAATCTTATTAAATTTTTACAGTCACTTTACACCACAGAACAAATTAAATAAAGATACTGTCCTGGTTTAGGACAATATTAGGTTTATCAATGGACAAGAGACGGATAGGGAAGACAGCAATTTATTAAATGTAGATATATGGGGGAACGGATGGNGATGGGAAAAACCCAGGCAGAGGTCACCTTGGTAACCTGGCTTCTCCTCCCAACAGGATATGGGCCCAGGAAAAGAGTTAATTTTTTTCTTTGTCTTCCCCTGCGTTTTTTTTAAGCCAAACCATTACAGATACAGAAAGCCAATAAGCAATGCAGAACTGTTTGAAAAAGAAAATATAGCGGGATGCAAGGCAAAAGAACTAAATTAAGCCAAGAAATAGGTGCTGCAAAAATTATCCAATTAAATTATTGTAAAACCATTATATGCAGAGGACTCGGACAATAGTTTATAATGAAAAGCCCCTGAATATACATGATTATCCTCATTTGTTCTAAACCGTGACTATGAAAATTAGAATTATGTGATTTATCAGGTTTTTATTTTTTTTATCTTGCCTGTAATAAAATTATATAGTCTCTAAACCATAAAGAATACTGCTTTATTTTCAGATATGCAGCAAATCCTCAGTGAAGTCATCAGAATGGGGAGAAAGACCCTTCCAGAGGCACTGCTGTAGTGTAGCCACCACGTCTTACTTACTGTCCTGCCCCACGCAGGCTAGGGAATCTGCCCAGCAGTTCTCAGCAACTCCACTTCTCTCTCTTTTTGAGGCGAGTATAAAATCTGCCTAATGAATTGAAAAGCTGTTTTTTAAAGTCTACTTGTTTAATACATAGAACAGGTCCTAAAGATCAGGATGAAAGTAATCTCATTTGTAGTCATTTATGACTCCCACCGCAAGTTTTTCTGCTCTTGTAAAGCCAAGCAGAGACATAAACTGAGAGAAAAGATGAATTTAGTTCCTGGAGCTCTTTGAGATAGGATAGTCATACACACAAACATTGGTAGGCTTAAGCCCATTCTACAGTTATAAATAGCTGAGTAAATGCAGTACAGTTTATAATGAGTTTGTATTTTGGTACCTGAATGTAAAGATGAGCCTTGATCTTGAAAAGATCTGTGCTTGAGATTGACTCTGTACGATGCAAGTGGCTCCATTATCATGGTGAACCTATTCTGTGCAGTAAATACGTATCCAAATCTTTGCTGAATTAATGCTCAAGTTTTCAGAACCACAAAACACTACAGAAAAAACCAATCAAATATGCAAACTGAAAAGACTCAGATTATTTAATAGTAGTTTCTAATATTCTCTGCTTTCAGTAAATGTAGATAATTCTTTAACCGAGATTAATGAAGATTTTTTTTTTTTTTAATCAACACGGGCCCTTCCTGCCTTTGGATATTGTGTATCACATATAAGAAAAGTAAATATCTCTTGGATATCTGTAATAATTTCTGTGGTGAAAAATCATCTCCAGTGGTACTTCACAAACTAAACACAATTTTCATAATCTGCAAAATCAGCATGCCATTTTTTTCCGTCCTACATAAAGGGTTAACTACAGATGATAAGGTTTAGTGATAACTTAATGTGCATGGTACTTCCTCTTTTATTTAGTTTCTATTGCAGCATTGCAGAAAAGGAATGTGTAAGCAGTTCCTCATCCCTCTTCAGTGAAGATGCACCTGATAGTAAAATACTTTCAGTGAAAATTTCTTTCAGTCATCCCACAATCCCTAGTTCATCAGTAGTCTTCTGCCTCTGCCACTGGTCTTCTCATTCTAATGAATGAGAGGCATGATGAAAGCTAGTGACTTTGATTTCCGTTATTTAGTTGTTTTCTTTCTAATAAATTAAAGCAACAAAAGTCAGCAACTCTAAATGGAACTGAGAGATGTGTAGATGGTTGAAGAAAACAGCACCATATTCCTCACCAAAAAGAAAAAGATGGGAGTCAGGTTTTCAATCACCAGGCAGACACAAATCCATGTGTGAGTTTTTATTGACCACAGTGAGTAGGCTCTCATCAATAAGAGTTTGCCTCTTACTGAAGTGCCACCACATTGTGCAGCCAGGCTACCTGCTTATCTTCTGTACTTCTTGCTCCTTTTCCAAGCATTGTGTGTCCTGCAGGCTGTGGTGATTTCCTGCTTGAGTTGCACTGCTGCAATATGGCAGCCAGCTCTTCAGCCTGCTTTGCCACAGCAGTATCCTGTTGGCAATATGCCAAGTTATAGGTCCTTTAGAAATGGGAATATACTGGTCAATTCAGTTTCACAGGTTTACATGGTGACTGGAAGACAGCTGTTATTTTTATATGGGGTTGATATAGTAAGCCAACTTAGGGCAATTTTTTTTTTGGCTAGTGCCTTTGTTTCCTTAAAACACAGAATAAGGAATGCATTATTACTGTGAGCTGCATATATTTGTTTTTCCTTGTAAGTGTCAAACCCAGATGAATAAAACAAAGCCAGGGGGTTGGTTTGAAGGGCAGGCCCTTGGCAGGGAATGCGTCCAGGTGTGAATGAAGGTAGATGCTCTCCAGCTGAGGATGTCTGCCAGTCTCGGGCAAAGGCTTTCCACTGAGAACCGAAACCAGCACAAACCAGGAAACAAAAAGAAATATTCATTCAGGCTGTGCACGTCAGAGGCTGCTGAGGAAGCAGGCAGGTCAGCTTGGTTAATCATTACCAAGATACACTTGCAGACTCTTCACTGCTGATCATATGACTGGACCTCACCTGAGATAAGAAAACACCCATCCCAAGCAGCAGGAGTTGAGAAGCCTTCCCTGTATAAATGTTCTGACATTGTTTTGCTGTAGCAGAAGAGGTTCCACATTTCTCTGTTGTTCCCAGAACTCAGCCCAGCCCAGCTGTTGTGCTGCTTTCCTGTTCTGAAGAGGAAGTGAGAAATTCCCTCCGCATGTGTGCTGGCACTTGAATGCTCAGGTTTCCCTAACCAGGACCTGCCTGTAATGAGCTCACTGGGATTTGGAGAGGAGCTTCCAGCTGTGCCGAGAGTTGTTTCATTTTGTGCCAAAGGAGGAAGGGGAGAAGAAATCTGCAAAAAGCTAAATGTTCATGATGCAAAAATTGGTCTAAGGGTTTTGCAGCTGTGAAAAGTGAAAGAAAAGCAGAAGCAGGGGAAGGAACAAGGAACCGGAATGGGAAACTTTTGCCAGAAGCACTGCCCCTGTTTGGAACCTTACATTCCTTGCTTATTCTTGGGGACAAAAGGTGTGCAGGATGATAAAGTGGGCCAAGTCTTTGCCAACCTTGCTGTGGTAAGGCCTGACTTCCAAACAGGACAGAAAGAACTAGAGCATAAAATAAAAGAGAAACCTTTACCTCCACTACCTGGCCAGCATCTAGCGAACATTTGCAGCTTTGTGGCACTGTTTGACTACGACGCTCGCACTGAGGAGGACTTGAGCTTCCGAGCTGGGGATAAGCTGGAAGTTCTGAATGCATCTCATGAAGGCTGGTGGTATGCTAGGCTCCTCCTGCCGACAGGGTCAGTCTGTCCTGGACGCAAACTCGAGGGCTACATCCCTGCCAACTACATAGCTGCTGACCAGAGCATTGAAGCTGAGCCGTGAGTAACCCATGTAATGTGCCTGCAGAGTGTTTCCTATTATGTAAATGGGTTTGGTACAGGAGGTTACAGCCTTTTCTCTTGCTGAGTAGTACCCTGCCACACTCAACCTGTGGTGGTCCTTGTGGTGATAGTGCTAGTTGGTGGGTTCAAGGAAACGAAGCTGCGGTCATAAGAAAATAAATTAAAGAAGGCAGAATGTGGAGGGATTTTATTTTTCTGTAAATTATTTCCCCCTCTGCTATATCCTAATCACTTGTTTAAGAAGTATCTGGGAAGATCAGTTTGGTTTGCCAAACTGATGATGCCAAACTGTGATGGTTCATTATTTTTATTTGTGTAATAATAAGTGTGTCAGATGCTACCCAAAGAGTAAAAGTGTATGACCCCTGCTTTGAACAGCATTCAGCCTAACTAGCTTCAAAGTAACCGGTTAATCATAGTTAAGGGAAGCTACCTTTACACATTCCCACATTCTTACGAATGGTAGGTGAGTCTCTAAAAGGTAAGTTTCTTATGGCCTATTCTACATTATTTGCTTCTTTTTTTGAGGCAAATCTCTATTCCCAGGATAAACTTAACTGTAGGAAATACTTCAAGGGACAAAAGAGTGACTACAGCAGTGGGATACAAATGGAAGTTGCTAAACTTTCACAGAGTTTAAATATGCATCCCATGTTTTTCTGCCCCTTCAAAACATGCCTGATCTTATTTAATATTCTGAAATAGAGCAGAAATTACAGAGAATCAGTTAGTTGGCTCCTTAGTGAGGATGAGTAAGGTCTGAGTCAGCCTGGGCTTCACAGTTACGTCTGTCTGTTGCAGTCAGAGGCAGCATTTGCCGAAATAGGTCTGACTGCAGTTCCAAAGGTATGCTTTGTCAAAAATTATCCGTATGTAAAGAAACATACAAAGGGGATTCAGTATTAGTCTCAGAATTAATGTTGACTTTAGAGAGATGATGTTGCAGCTTTTCAGTTAAATCTCATTTGGACTTGAAACATCATCTCTGACCTGATCAGCTCATGGGCTGGGAAAGTTGGCTCAGATATGATTATGCTAGTCTTTTGTCAGCTGTAGTATTTGTGCTAAAGGCATNTCCCCTCTTTTTATAAACTTTTCTCCCTTTAATAATAAAGATTAAGTTACAGGAAAGCGTTTCTCTTTATCGATTGTTGGACTACTGGAGAAGAAAAAAATTGAGAGCTTTTATATCTCTCCAATGGAAGAATTTCTCCAAAATGAGTTTTTTAATTTCACATCAAGTCTAATCTGGCTAAACATGTTGTCTTTTTTCAGATTGCTTTCTAAGTCAGTTGCCTCTAATGATCTTTATATGTATACAAGACTGTTTCCTCTCAACCCACGTACATAAAGCCATAGTCTAACTCAGGTTAGAAAGGACCTCCAAAGGACATTGAAAGCAGTCATACATGGTCAAAATAAATATAGGCCTGTTTGCTTTGTTGAACATTTCCAGTTGAACTTTTTATCCTTATGGTGAGGATTTTTTTGCCATGTATCAATTTGTAATATCCCTTGCTATGATTTCCTCTAAGAATTGCCTTTCTCTAACCCTCTGTATTTCACACCTCTGTTAACCTAATGAAATGTTAAGATCAAGAGTAATGATGGTTTAAAGAATTAACCCTTGTTTTCCTTGAAGTGAAGATTGCAAGTAGGAAAAAAAAAAAGTTGTTCTAGTGTCTCTAATTAAATTTTGATGCTTTAATCATACTCTTTTCCCAAACTTTAGTTTATCTTCTCTTATATTTCTATTTTGATTTTCCCAATGATATTGGCCAGTTGCTCATGGCCATGATATAGACATTTGTGGGAATAGGCAAAATTTCTAATGCATCCTTGCATGCTATATAGCAGTCCTTTATGGTCCCAGCACAGGACTGACAAAGAATGGAAGACTTACAATCTCATTTTCATCTGCCAAAATATATATTTACCATATACTTGCAGGGTATTGTTTATGCTTTGTGATATTTGCCAGGCACAGCTGATGAATAGTCTTTGACCTAATTGTAGTACATTTTGGAGCACCAGAAAACATCTTCTGTATATCTGCAGAGACAACATGAAGTTTAGCTTTTTTTCTGGACCGCATCTTTATCTTATTAGACCAAGACAAACTGGCGATACTGTTCTGAGAAACAGACTTAATTCATGGTGTGACTCAGGAAGCTTGGGAAAAAAACCAAACTGACCATATTCTTAGCAGCTGATTTCAGCATGTTTGTGTAGGATTGTAAAATAATTACATTCATATGCATGATGGCTATTTCATAATTTCACTTGAACAAAGGGATGAAGGGCATGAAATGTTCTATAGAGACTGAGAGATGACAGGGCCACTCTGTAAGTGTAGCCAATGTATGCTTCATGCAGAGCAGTCAAATTTCTTTTGCTAATCCTTTCAGTTTTGCCTGTGACCTTCCAGATTCCTAACAATGAAATATTATCTGGACCTCTTTTATCATATTTTGACATGGTCTTTATTATAGAGAAATTAAAAATCAGTCCATCTGGATCTGTGTTGTCCATTCTGGCAGAGAATAATGCTAAGTCATTGCTTGTTCTCAGCAAGTGCTGCAGCAGACCAGTTTGTCTCCTTGCTGAAGTGTCTGTGAATTTCTATCAGGGAAAAATGCTTCTTTTAAACTCTTCCTTGGTAAGAAAGTGAATGAAGTAAAGTAAGAAGGAAAGTTAGAAACTTCTGTAGATAAGAGTTTTTGTTCCTGGAAGTCTCTGACTCTGCCCAGTATGACTGAGGTAGTACTGATAAGGTGAATCAATAACTGTATGAAAGGGCAGAAATGATGTGCAATATCTTCAGTCTGGGGAAAACAAAAAATAAACACAGTTCATATCAAAGAGAATCTTCATGTATCCATGGCTATCAGAATGTTTAAGCAGAACTGAGAAAGAATGTGATTTCTTTACTGTGTTGGCTCTCCCCAGACCAACTGTTATTGGTGAAAGTTTTATGCTAAAATTGAAGGGTCTCTTTTTTATATTATGTTTTGTTGATGTATTTATATTATATAATAGAANATTTGCTTCTTTTTTTGAGGCAAATCTCTATTCCCAGGATAAACTTAACTGTAGGAAATACTTCAAGGGACAAAAGAGTGACTACAGCAGTGGGATACAAATGGAAGTTGCTAAACTTTCACAGAGTTTAAATATGCATCCCATGTTTTTCTGCCCCTTCAAAACATGCCTGATCTTATTTAATATTCTGAAATAGAGCAGAAATTACAGAGAATCAGTTAGTTGGCTCCTTAGTGAGGATGAGTAAGGTCTGAGTCAGCCTGGGCTTCACAGTTACGTCTGTCTGTTGCAGTCAGAGGCAGCATTTGCCGAAATAGGTCTGACTGCAGTTCCAAAGGTATGCTTTGTCAAAAATTATCCGTATGTAAAGAAACATACAAAGGGGATTCAGTATTAGTCTCAGAATTAATGTTGACTTTAGAGAGATGATGTTGCAGCTTTTCAGTTAAATCTCATTTGGACTTGAAACATCATCTCTGACCTGATCAGCTCATGGGCTGGGAAAGTTGGCTCAGATATGATTATGCTAGTCTTTTGTCAGCTGTAGTATTTGTGCTAAAGGCATTTTAGGGCAACTCTAGGATTCGTCTCTAGCCTGCAGACCTTAATTTCCAGAGTCTGATCAGCTGTTTCTATTTCTTTATTCAGGCAGACCTGAATACAATGGCACAACATGACCACTTTCACTGGTCATGTTCAAAATCTTCCAGTTGCAGAAAGGAATCTGCAGAGAAGGCAGTTTCTGAATAACTAAGGAAATGGTGGTAGACCTTAATTCAGCTCAGCTTAGCCTTTGCTCTCTTTCAAGAGCTAGTTTTATTGGAAGTCATTTAAGGTTTCTTCATGCTACTAATACTTTGGAAGTAATTTTGCTCAGTTATACAACAGTGTCTCAGCTCTTAAGGGCCTTCTTATCTTTCTGTACCTATAGGTTCAAATACAAAGTTAAGTGTGCTTAAGTGCATTGTTGTGTGACCTCTGTATTTTTTACTNCTCCGCGAATTTATTCACTATAATGAGCCAGATAGATTTTTCATTTCTAAGGTAGTTCAAGTGAGGTTGTATCTGCTGCATCCCATGAATTTGGAATGCTCGTCTTTCTGTTTTTACACACGTAACACTTAGAAAAAGAAAAACAATGCAATTGGAGATACAGTCACATAATTTAACTTGCACATCCAACAAAGGATGATCAAAAAGAAGAATTTAACCAAATCTGAATTAAAAGATAAATTTTCTTGGCAAAGGGTGTGACCTTCCTGTCTCTGTGCTCTTTGTGTGCCTGTTATTTTGCACTACAAGCAAGAAACATACTAACACATTCACCTGCCCTTGTTTTATTACTGCTAATTGTTTAAACTAAACAAGA
>VYZS01002088.1:7765-23315 GCA_013400695.1 Neodrepanis coruscans | reverse complement strand
AAGGCGACTGAAAAAGCCATGCGGGCATGGGGGCAGGCAGCCCCGGAGCAGAAAGCAGTCGTCAGGGCCGCCAGCGCAAGGCAAAGTCGCCGTACCGTGGCTTGATCCTTTTTAACTTTCATTTTTTTTTAGCCCCACGACAAAAATAATTCTACATCTTTTTAAAATCAGAATATTAATTAGACATTTATTCATATATACTCTTTTCAAAACGTTTTAACAGTATTTAACTAACACTGACTATCCATCAATGTCTTTACAATAATCAATTTCTGATACTCACTGTGGTAAGAAAAAACAGGATGATGATATGCAAAATAACCAATGTAGAGGATGATAACAGACTTCTGAAAAATCCTCAGGAAGATGTTTACCAAAATTATTCAGGAATGTCCTGAAAGAGACCAATATTTTTGAATTACATGAGAGGCTGAAACATCCCTTTGTATCACTAATACCAAGTAGATATAGATATAGATATATAGATATATATGTATGAACAAAAGACAGAAGACATAGAACAACTTATGATAAATAGTAATATACATATGTATACACAGAATTACAAATCTTTTTATCTTATGTACTATAAAAATATCACTCCGATTTACTTTCACTCTTTGACTTTTTGTATCTAATAGCATTAAAGAAGTTTCCTTCATATTTTTACTCCTATACAGTATGTTTTCAAACATTCAATAGCCAAATTGCTCTTCAGGCATTCATTTCTAAGTGCTCTTTTCTTTCTGCATAACAAATACATCACATTATAAAAACTTTTATAATAATATAATATCTTCTGAAATTATAATGACTGACATGTAAGTACATATAAACTTTGTATTAAACTGGACAAAAATTTGAACCAGAAGCTTTGGATCTTCACATGGGCACCACTCGGTCTTCTCCCTTTTCACTCTCATTTTTACACTGAATACAATTCCAGCCGAGCCGATATAGCCTGTTACATTCATTCTCAATTAACCACAAATGATTATCACTTCTAAAGTATCTTACTTTTCATCTTACTTTGCTGTGAATTTTTCATTTTAATAATTTTCCTTCTCTGAAGTTTATTTATGAAGTTTATGTATCATGGCTATGATTTTCTAAACTAGGTAAAGAATGTAACTACTTTTAAAGTGCCATGGGTACTGAACTCTTTTATGGTATATTTGCTTTACTTTCTGAAGCAAATCAATGTCAGTCCCACTTTCAAGTCAGCACTCTTTCTATTGTACTAAGAGTAGAAGGACATTTAAAATTACCTCAGAAAAAGTTGTGAGGACTTTCTCAGGATTAAAGAACTTTTTACTATGACCAAAGAAAGCCCTGTCATGAAATAGAAACAGTGTGAGTGGATCTAAACACTTAAACAGGAGACAGGATGGAAACTCTTTGGAATACAGTCTTCAGGAACCCCTAAAAGCTAGAATCTCCTCTTTCTTATAGGGTACTTTGTCACTACGGCATTAATAGCATTTGTGTTTTGTCATTTACTTATTTAAAATTATATTTTAGCTCTATTTCCCATCTCTATGTAAATAATTTAGAACTATAGCTACACGTTTATTAGATCACTATCTGCCTAAAAGACCCCAGATGAAAGAAGAGAGAGAATTCTACTTCTTCAACCAGAAAGGCAGGTGTGTAAGTTTAGGAACTTCACAAAAGATAGGGTGATTTATTTGGAAATTAATTTTACCAATTTAAAAAAAATTAGTAGAAAAAAATTTAATATAAACATCTAAATGATCTTTAAGCAATATCTAAGCAGAAGAATTAGTACAGTCCTCTTTGTGAATACATAAAAACCTCAAGATTAAAAATAAAGCTGAGATTCTAATACAGAAAAAGGGAGAACTTGAACTGGAAAATAATTATTTTAAAGACAGTAATCTCAATATTATGAGAAAATTAAAACAAAAAAGAAATCCTATTTTCTCTCATCCACTGAAATATTTCTCTGAATAAAGCAAAGCATAGAGAAATACTAGAAAGCACGATAAATATATTTTGGGAGGCAATCTAATAAAAAAGACCACATCTTCTCTAGTGATTATGTTGGAAATACCTGAGAGAATTCTGGCTTAAGCACCTTGTTAAGTATGTCTTCTTAGCTGTATCCTAAGGAGAAGCACACTACAGACTTTTGGATTCTGAGGCTTATAACAAAATCTCTACAGAACTTTTTAAAGTGAGATGGAGATTATCTGAGGGCTTTAAAGAATGTTTAAACATTAGAATAGCTTCAAATACTACTAAAAAACTCCAAGTGTCTAATGAAATACAGTCTCAAGCCAGCATTCCTTAATGTCCACTGTTGGGTATGTAATTCTTGCCAGGAAAATCCAACTCTGTGCCAGACTGTTTAATTCAACTATCCTTCTGACAGAAATATTAATAATAGCTAGTAGAAAATATGTTTTTGCTTCAAGTTATGCTAATGCAGCTGCCTATAGTCTCAAAACAGCAGATAGCATCTGTGAAGCATCTAATACCACAGCAAGACCCCAAGTTATAGCAGTTTTATTCTTCAGTAGAGTATGACAAGGTGAGAATTCATCCTGTAAGACTCAATGCATGTGCAAAGGAATGAGATGCCAACAAGACGCATTCTAATGGTATTTCCTTCCAGTCTTGGAAGGATTTAGCTCTTGCAAGGAATACACATGAATAAAAAGCAACTTCATGAATTATAACTCCTACATTAAAGAGAAGTACTTTCAGTTTTTCAAATTGAATGACAGGTATTTTGACCCAATAGAGAGCAATTTTGACAACAGACTCTCTAAATTCTCTCAGCATTCCAATAATTTACCTGACTTCTTGTTGAAACAGTAAGATATAGTAATTCATAGTATAAAATCACAAAAAGAGCCATCCACTTTACTCTTTATGTTCTTCCTTAACAGAAAGATTGTCATCTCCTAATAAGCACAAGAGACTAAATAATATAGGGAAAAGCACAAGAACAAATCTGCTTCAAACTGAGCAACCATTAAACTGATGCAGAAGATAAATCTCTGTTTTGAGGCCTGGATATTTTAATACTACAAAATATTGAAAGAAGAACAGCATTGGATTCTGCTATTCTGCAGCATATGGATTCTGCAGCATTGAAACTGCTCCGTTCACTATACAAAAGCCCAGCTACCGGAACTGAGTAAATGACAACAAGCTTGTCAGTGAGTAAGACTATGATGCCTGGAAATTCTGTAATACGAAAATCTGCTTTCAGAGGCTTCAGTAATCAGCAAGGCAACAGTGTATTGTTGCTATTAAAAATACAAGCCACAAACTAGGCTGCACTAGAAGGCTGGCAAGCAAAATGAAGATCGTGATTTTCTTAATCTACTTGGCAACTGTTAAGTTTTACCTAGAATATTTTTTCCAGATATTGATTATACAGGTCAAAGCGGATGTGAGGAAGCCAGAAATGACTAGACTGAATCTGTAAGAAATGTTTAAGAGATCTAGGCTCCTTTACTCTGGCAAACAGATGGCTAAAGGGTCAATTAATCTAATGGCAGTCTACAACTACCCAAAGAGCAATTACAAAGATAACACAGACAAGTTTTCTCAGTGGGGCTGATGTGATACAGGAAGTCATAGCCAGCAGCTTTGAATTTTCACACTTGGTATAAGGCAATACTTCTAATACTATTAAGTAATAGTATATTACTATTCTTAGTAGTAGTACAATATTTCTAAAACTATTAAGGCAGTGAAGCTGTGGAAAAGACTTCATGGAGAGGTTGTAAAACTTCAGTTCCTAGAGGTTGACATGGGCCAGCTACCATGGTCATGTCTGACTGCTCTTGGTGATTGTTCTGCTTTGAGCAGGAGGCTAGACTAGGTGTTCTTCATCAGTCCTTTCCAAACAACATATCCACTATACTAAATGTACTCCAGGAAGGATACAGAAGGGTGGAGGAAAATAAAGCACAGAAAAATGAGTATTAAAAATTGATGACCCAAGATTCATAGGTCAATTTCATACTAGGTCTAAGTAATGTTGTCATAAGAAAAGAAACTCTAAATGAATGAATGGTTTGATCACAAAATTAGGAATAAGAAAGCATATGCCAGAAACACCTCATCTGAAGTTAAGGATATTAATTTTTCAGCATTATTACTCTTTTATTCCATTTCAACAAAATAATAAAGAAATTTGAATAATTTTAGTTCCCTAGAAGCAATAGTTAATACAGCATCTCTAGTAAGTTAGAAATGAGACAGTTCTATTATTAGACACACCTGGAAACTGGTGTTCTGTCATTTGCACCTTTACAATTACACAAAACATTCCTGAGAAATCTAGAGATTGACATCTAGTCCCTGCAGGGAAAGCTTTTAGTACCAAAAAGAGCATGACAGATTTAAAAAAAAAAAAAAATCTCTATTTCACTTCCAGTTAATTTTATCAAAGTTTGGAAAGATATAAAAACAAGGTAACAGATGAAAATTGTGATTATACAACTGTAATTGTAAAAAAAACTGATGAGAGATAAGTATCCCTTTAAAACCAGGCAGAACTTGTAAATTTGGTATTGACAGATTCTTAATGTGAGGAACTATGCACACTGAGTACACAATGGACCTAGGTATTCAACATAAAATTCAGTATTTCCAAACTGGATTCAGTGTTTCAATTGGACATAGTAATTCAAGAAGCTAATTTGCTAAACTTCTTTTTAGTTTGTATTCCAGACACTGGATTAGGTTATCTGACAAATATTGACTATAATGAAACATACAATATAAAAGAACTGTTTTGATAATGAAGCCTCGCAGATTTTGAAAATACAAGCTGTGAATACAAGTTTGTAAAAAAAAAATCTTTTTTTATTTACACAAAAATATTTAACATCTATATAGCAATGTTCTTTGGTGTTAATAACATTTTTGTAACTATATAACAAAATATGACAATTTCTAGTATTCTTCTTAAACAAAACTGCTAGATTTTGGTTGTGATTTGCAGAGTACTTTGCAGTAAATTAAATGAGCTGCTACATCCTCCTGCACATGTCAAGTTTTTGACCTCTAGAAAAACAAATTAGGATACTGAAATCCACATGCCTAAGTACGAAAGCCCTGTGACCAAGTCGTTTATCCCTAGCATTATACAGTAACTTCTCAAGTTAGCACACATTTGCTGTCATTACAAAAACAGATAGTATTAATATCTATAATCTATAATATATAGCTATATATATCCCTACAGTATAGATATAGACAAACCTGTAAACAACACTGATTAGTGAAGGAAACTAAAATAGCTAAAAGAAACAATTTATAATATATATTTATTTTTTTTATACCATCATTCTAAAGAAAGGTGAAATTTCAAAACTGAGAGCTGAAGCAGTTACAGCTACCACAATGTCCATTCCTGCCTCCATTACTACTGCCACAGCCAGACTGTCTAATCTTTTTATGAGTCACCTTCTTAACTGCTATTTTTTCATAAGCCTTCATTGCATAAGATCAAACATCCAGTTACAATTCACATTTGCAAGTTCCTTGGAGCTCACAAACATTAAAATGAGCCCACACATGACAAAGAATTTTTAGTTAAAGAAGCTTAATTGCGGTCTCCACCGTAGTACTACTTAGGATATTCTTATTTAGAATAATAAAATAAAAGCCATATGGATTTGGCTTTGCTGGTTTGCACATTTGTTGTTCTTGTTTTTTAACTTGTGATCTCACTTTGTATTGTCTCTTACACCAAAGTTACAGGAGAATTTTAGCAATGAAAGACTCAGTCCCAATTTCACTGCATGTAATGTGTCCTTTACAGTTTTGACTGTGAAAACATGGTTTTATAAATACGGGCATTCTATATTCTCTTTTAAACTATATTAATATTTGATGAAGCATACTGATCATGTAACCAGGTGATTATTCCAGTAAATTATCTTTACATTTCAGTACTTATAAAAAAATCATGGGATGACAGCAGCACACTCTAATTTGCTTGGAAGCTGAAGCTAGATAAATCTAAACTACTTAGAAGGATGATTTTTTTTTTCAATTGATAAATGACTAAGTCTGTCAGCATAGCAGTAAATGATTTTAGATCAATAAGACTGAATTAAAAAAAAAAAAGAAATTCTAACTGAAAAGTAAATTGCAAATCCAGGACAGCAATTATTAATGCAATTGTGCGGTTTGTGTCACACAGGAAATCAATCCAGACATCCACTATGGTCTATGCTATCAACATAGAAAAAATGTACAGCACAGGAGTTTAATCTGAGGCTAATAAAATCCCAGCAGTTACAACTGGGTTTTAGGTATGATCATAAAATTAAGTTCAAGACAAAATTGAGAAATAGTCAAAGATTATAAAATTGTGTCAAAAATACACATTGCATTTGATTCCAATGCAAATATTCACTCTCTAGACCATGTAATATTAAGAACCAATTTTATCTCAAATGAAATGTTTATTTCATACTCACTCATACAAAGTCTTTAGTGGTGAAGTTAAAATAGCCAGTACAGACATCAGACTATTGCAGTGGCTATGTATTTTATAGATTTTGAGATCTCTGTCTTCATGTGGATTCAGAAATTCCTGTACAGAACTACAAATTGACCACAGCATATCTTCAGTGGACATCAAAATTGCTGCAATATCAATTCTTTGGGAAAAAAAAACAAACAAGCAAGAATAAGATTACTTAGAACATCTGGATAGCAGCAAATTTCAATTAAATAGACATTTCCTCTGACGATATAAAATATCTAAATCATAGCATGAACTTTAAATTTCCTCTTCAATGATGTAGGAAGTTTGAATCCACCACTCTGTAATAATGCACCTTCTAAATGAAACAGTTCTACAAAATCACAACATAAAAAGTTCTTTCTTGTTCAGTATTTCAAAGCAAATTCATATAGAATTGGCCAATACTACATTTAAGAAATACTGCATCTTTTAAAAAAAAAGTCCAAGAAAGTTTCCAGGAAACCTCTCAGTAATAAAAGATATAGAAGAGCCTGATCATAGTAAATTAGTGCAGGAATAGGGCATACAAACTAGTATTCTACAATAAACTTTCCTACCCATTCCAAGAATGTGATGTTGTGCAAGTTACTTGAGCTTTCATGACAATACCCCTTTTCACATTAAAACTTCAAGTGACAGCATGTAACTCAGCTCACACAGAACATATACCTGCTTAGTGTCTCTCACCTACTACAAATTAGGAAGTCTTAAACTCTTCCCAGTAGCGCCAAGCAATAGGACAGGAGGCGACGGGCAGAAAATGATGCACAGAAAGTTCCACCTGAATATGAGGAAGAACTTCTTTACTATGTGGAAGCATATTGAGCAGAGAGGATGCGGAGTCTCCCTCACCAGAGATATTCAAGAACTGTCTGGATGCAATCCTCTGCAATGTGCTCTCAGATGATCCTAATTGAGCAGGGAGGTTGGACAAGATGACCAACTGAGGTCACTTCCAACCTTATCCATTCTGTGATTCTCTGTGATGTCATTATAAGAAATACACCAATTTGCTTAGCAAAGCAAGACATTGGATAGAAAGGACAGATACAGGGTAAACTTCCACCTGGAGACACCTGCTTTAATATTTCTCAGAAAGACTCTTCTCTCTGCCAAGACCTAAGAACCCAAAAAGAACCTCAGCTTCTTATTTTGTAAAATGACAGATGAAGGAATAGCCTCTTTCCCCTCTGTCCTTCTGCATCACTGGAATCATTCTGGCAAATCATTTGATGTGACCTTGTAGCTCTTTTACTTGAAAAGCCCTACGAACACACAAATTCAACTAGAAAAAAGGAAGCCTTCCTGATGAATCAACAACTTGATTTCTAATCCTGACTGTTGTAGTTCAGAATTTTTTGTTTTTTCCACGCCACTATGCGTTTTCGAAGAAAGGCACAGGCAAGTGCAGGGTGTGAACTAATAGCAGCGTGCACCAGCTGCTGTTAAGGTTTTGGCGGAGGAGGAGGAGGGGAAGAGAAAAATGCTGTGAGAACTGAGGTGGGATTCTTTGGAAGAAAGTCTCTGTGAGAACTGGAGAGAATAAAAGGGACCAAGAGTGCAGGTTAAGTCTCTCTTGTTTCATGGGAATAGACCAAGGAGGAGGTCACCGCACCACCACACCCATCCCTGCTGCCTGAACCATGGCATCCCCCAAGCCCATGCCACACTTTCACTGTGGCCACCTGACCCAGGGCATCCCTGGAGCCTGCACAGCGCTTTCACTGCCTGCTGTCTGTTCCTGTATTTGGCAGGAGCCCTCCTGTACATCACGGCGGCAAGCCAGGGGAATCAACTTTGTGTGTGGTGAGCACCTTGTGTGGACCTGATCCTGCTGACGGTGCCAGAGCAGCAACAACCTCCTGCTGATGGAGACCACAGCAACCACCCACACCACCCTGTGCTGGCTCCCCACCACTGCCTCAGCACCACATGGCACCACAGGACCTGCCAGTTTCCTACTACTACCAGCCACCACAGGGAAACCTCCTGGTTTCCCACTGTCTGTCGCCACTGTTGTCACTTCCACAAGGCAGCTGCCCACTGCCAGGACCACATGACCATGTCGAGACTGCTTGTGTTGCCTCCTCGACGGCATGGAAGTGAAAGAGTGATTTTTGGGTGACAGTTTCTCTGGTATTGTTTGGTTGTTGTTCTTTTCTCCATTTCAATAAAACTTTTTTTCGTTTTTACACTTTACTCAAATGTCTCATAATTTAAAACTTACAATAATTTGGAGGGAAGAGTTTCCATTGAAGGTCCTGCCTCCTGGCACACAATCTCTATAAAACCAAGTTAATGATGCTGCCAATTCTGCCCACATTTTTTGGTTTCATCTCCACTCCTCATTGTACTTTCATTGTCAGGCTTTCAAACCAATCAAGTAGTTTATGGAAAAATTTCACCAGTAGTTGAAAGAGGTCTCTGATTCTGCCCAGTTTGATATGACTACCAAATACACTTAAATACACAAAATATACTGAATCAAAACGAACACCAAAATGTGTAAATTTGGTCTACCCCCTTTGCTGTGTTCATTAACATTTAAATCTGAATGAAAGCAGTGCATAACAGAAAATTAACATTTACTTATTTTATCCATTAAAATTGTGCATTAAATATAGAACCATTACCTGATTTGAGGTGTTCTCTTGTAACTAGGACACACCTGAGAATATCTGGAGGACAGAATATCTAGAGATTGCTCTAGTACATCTGTAAGAATCTCCTGCGCTGTCTTTGGAGGTAGAATAGTCCATAGATCATGACGAAGAGCACAGCAGAAGTAACGCCACATCTGGACAGAGAATGAGCATCTTTCCCCCTAGCAAAACCGCCACAAATTAGATAATAAAAACACACCTTCCAAAATGTCAATTTAATTCCTGTAAATCTAATTAAATCAATCAGAAAGGAAATAGCTGAAAAGTTTCAAGAATATGATAACCAACAAGATGTTCTTGAGAAGATGTGAAACATCTTTATTAGCAAGAAAACATGTTGCATTTCAGTCCCAAAATTACAGTTCTGCCAAAATACCAAACCACAGCATTTGATCTCTTATATCCTCAGTTAACCTATTCTCAAAACCCATAGTGCTAAAAGTTTGGCTTAAAACCTATACAACATTCTGTACTCACTAGAATACTTAAGACAAATTTAACATAACAGTTTCTTTGTCTGTGAAGAAAATAATCATTTAAATTACTTAAGCACACGTATTTATCCATATTCATAAATGCTATGCATAATGATGACTATGAAACTTTGGTTAGATATAATGGATATGCAATAAAAGCAGAAAAAAAGAACAGAACTACTAAATTGATAATAAAAGATGTCAGGAATTTTTTAGGAAAATTTTTTTTCACCTTATGGTAATTCATTGAAACTGAACATTTTCTCTGAAGAATTCAGCATTGGTGTTTGTATTTCATTGTCTATACAGAATTATCCCATTAAGACACAGAAATAAGTACAGAGGAGTCAAAATCACAGCAGTTAATCAACAATATCTCTAAAAAGTACATAGTAAAACTCACATTTAAATATTTCAATTAATACCTCTACAGAAAATAGCATTATGATGAAGCTGTATGAGAACCATCTTCACTTCCCACATTTCAAAGGAACAAAGAAATATTTTAAGGATTTGTTGATATTTTACCATTATCAGAAATATAAAATAACCCCATGTCTTTTAAAACACTATAAAAATCTAAATTAATCTAGTTTCTTTTTAAATACATCACATTAGTAGATTATTCAAGTTATCATTATTTGGTCTTCCTCTGCCATAATATTTGAAGGGCAGTTTATATTCAAAGGTGGCAAATTACGACAAGGAACAAAAGTACCAAACTTGTGACCACCACTCTATTCCTTAAGATGATGTGTGGTGTAGGCACCTCTGAAATGTCATTTAAGAAAAAAAAAAAAGGAATAAGAAAAGCAAATCATTAGGGCATCAAATTCTTAAGGTTTCACTAGTTCAAAAGAGAAAAATGTAGTACAGCTGAGTATCAAAGGAAAATCATATGACTAACTTCCTTTGTACATTCAATTTTAGACATCTTATTTCAATAGGCAAACAAGCAGATAAAAAAACCCCCACTATTATTTGAACAATCAAGCATCTGACAAGTGTTTCCATACTGATAAAATAGGATTGTCTTGCATTGACTAAAAATTTATATAATAAAATAATACACATATTAATATAATGTCCTGTTTTTCATATATGAAGTAAAATTACAATTGCATGAGACATGGAAATATAATAAGAAAGTGCATGTTTACTTCATAACACAACTCCTACCTTCGTAAGTTGCATAACTTGAATGTTAATACATTTCTNACATTTTTCTGAGATTTCTCTTTCTTTGTAAAAACATTTCAACAGCTACAGAATAAACTTAGCAGTTAAAAAATAATTACTTTGAATGCCAAATAAAAGCCAAATTACGTTCTTATAAATTTAAAAAATTTCAAAACCCATGCAGACTTAACAATCAAAAATGTAATTCTAACTGAATTTTAACATCAGATATTTATTTTTAAAATAAATTAGTTTTGGTGACTTTTACTTTTTAACTATGTAAGCAAAACCACAAATTTTTTTCACTTTCTCTGCTTTATTTAGCACAAGTAACACCCTTTTCCCCCTTTTTTAGCATTGTACCTCCACTGCAGAAGCAGCAGTTTTACTGATGATTTACATGAGATTCATTCCCCTTTTATGACCTATTTTTCTATTTGTTGCCATTTGTAGATAATTCTACTGATAAATACCTTCTATTTTTGCAGGCGTGATATAATACAACAGATGTGCACATTTATTTAGCTTACATATTAGGAAACAACCTGTGTTTTATTACATAAGCCACTCATTATCTCTGAACAGACAATTCTTTATTCTTTGGCTGTTAGAAAACAGAAGTTCCCACAGCTACAGCAGATGTGTTACACTAAAATCTTCATTCAAAAACATAATCTAGAGAGCTTGCCCAGTAGCACACTCTTCCTGCCAAGCTTAGACCTCAGAAGACGCTACCCCTCACTGCTAGAAATTTCAGCAGGATGCTGTCTGTTCCAAGCAGTAAGTCTTAATCCAATCTCTTTTATCTGGGATGTCTACAAGAGGTCAATGGAAGTAACAACTGCTCAGCTGTGCCTCCTTAAGGCACTTAGAGCAGACCATGGTCTGTCTATCTTTGGGCCATCTTCCATGGCACAGTAAAAAAAGCAGAGCAATAATGTAAAACTACAGACTTTCCACCTCAAGTCTTGCAAACCTAGAGAGCTGGGACACCAGCCTTCTTTATCACTTCCTTATCCCTTCCTACATACATCAGCTCTGGTCAGTAATGATAAAACTGTTTAGCTACTCCATGTTCTTTCTTCTTCAGATAAGTAATTCTCACAATTAAGTTCCCTCCATGGTAAAGTACTGGGTCATTAACAAACAGGACATAGCAGCAGATGAACCAGATAGTGAAGATTGTACCATGATTTTTCAGCTGCCAAAAGCCACTACATTTCTTACATTCAAACAAAAGTAAAGCATTTATTTACTTGTCTTTGAGGGATGGACATTTTGAGAGATTATTCATATTAAGGTCTGTATGCCCCATCCACTACAGATTTTTTGTGACTGACTCAGCAGCTTTGTATACTACATCTGTAGCATACAGAGTTTTCTCTTACATAAGAATTCTAGAAAATGCTTAACAAAAACACACTAACTGTCTCACACAAAAAATGATAAAAGGAATGAAAGAACTTTGTCTCTAGGAGACCTCAATTACTATTGATAAAAAATATATAAATACTTCATGTTGAAATTAAGTGAAAGTAATTGCAAACAGTGTTTGCATTATCTGTAATGAAGGGAAAAACCCAATAAATGAAAATAATTCTCTTGATATTTTTTTAAAATAGAATCATTTGGATTATAGCTATAGATGAGACCTGTGACTTCAAAGCACAAATGAAATGGCATGGGTTATTTCAGAAATATATTGTTGAATATTTAAGGTAACTATATTGATCATCTTTTTTTTTTTTTTTACATCCTTCACTCACAAAAAGTAAAAAGCAGAACCAATGGAAAACAAAAATTAAAAAATCAGATTAAAAATTTCCCAGAAAAATATTTTCAAATGTTACACTTTCTATAAGAAGTGTAAAGCTCTTAGAGATTAAGCTGATGGTGTTTTCTTTACTGAAATTCCATATAAATGTCTTGACACACAATATTTTATGAAGCAAATGACACAAACACTTCATGGTAACAATCTATCTCTTTTTTAAATTACTATGTTTTCCTGCATTATTTCTAGAGAGACATTTGCCTGCAATAATAAATGATTCAAAAGAGTAAATTCCAACAATCCTTATGTAAAAAGAATGCTGATCTTATGCTTCTGATTAGTCAGAGAGCTGGCAACCAGTAAAACACTTTTGTAAAAGGAAGCCATAGTAGATTTAATCTCACACCTCGTAAAAAGCTTTGTAGTCATCCCAGTGGTGGCTCTCAGCATCCTGTAAAATGCTTGTAGCACAAACTCTGATGCAGTAGTTTGTAACTTGAAACTGAAGAACATTGATGAATTCCTGATATTGTTGGACAGGCATTAGGAACAAGGGGCTGTACAGAGAGAATGATCAAAGAGAATGATTGAAAGGCTGTGCAGCAGGAGGTAACAATCCCCAGTACAGCAAATAGTTTTTATTAGTAGGTATCAATCATTCATTTCCTCTCAGCCCTGGAGTCTGAATCTAGCACTCACTTTCGAAACTCTTAGTTCTTTAAATATGTCTCCTTATCTACAAATTCTGATTTAACTAAGTAACTGAGAAATAAACTATTTCATCCTATTTTCTGAGATAAAAGTACATTTGTTATTCCTTTATTTGGAGATTCTATATTGCAGCATACTTGCATCAGCAATTATTACATCAGCACTGAGTATGATAAAGAAAACATAAGTACATAGTACAGAAATTGCTGTTGATAGGTATGCACTAAAACACTTTGATAATACACCTAAGTAGAATTACTGAGCAGTATCTTGTCTCAGGCTTTCCACTCACTGATACGCTTCATACAGGAGAGAGAGTAAAACATTACAGGAAAAGTAGCTCAACAGTGCATACAACCACTCAGAAATCATACATTCCTTGAAAATTGTGCAAGTTCAGGATTCCTCCCAAAAGGCACAGTTTCTACTTTTAAATTACATATTGCCAGAAACGTATGGATTAGTAAAGAGATTCCTAGTCTCTTAAGTCAAAATTTCCTAAAAACACAGCAAACGTTGTTATATTGCCCCCCCAGGTCAAACACTGTCTTCGGCTTAATACTCCTATTTAATATCTTATCTAAATTTTTTTATACATGCATTTTTTCTGCTTTTTTTTTTATTACGTTGGATGTATTCGTTTACATGTTTGAATACAGGTGGTGTATGGAAAAATCACAGAAATATATTTTTATATTGTCCTCTATGATTTGCTATGTGCTAAATCAGATTTTATGCAATTTCAACCTTTGTAAAGGTCAGAAAAGGGAATGAAGGCATTTGCCCTTTATTTATATGAGAGCAGAGTACATTCAGTTTCCTGGACAATCCTATTTTCTCAAACTTAATAAATAAAAAACATTGATCTGTAAATTAAATGTATATCTTGAACNNNNAATGTATATCTTGAACATCAGGAATCTGTTTTCTAATGGCTGCTTTATATTATCAATAACTTTGACTCAGGTCTTTCCATAAATAATAAACACAGAGATTGTGCTAAAAAATACAATGCAATTTGGAAAACTATACTGTATAACCAAAACAGAATTAAATCACATATTACATTAGATGTTATAAGTACAAAGGACTTACTTTTTGCTTGTTTCTCTCATTAAATTACTATACATGGTAAAATGCTGAAAGACATATATTGCTGTTGAAAGGGCAGCATATAGGTCTTGCAGGGGAGCCTTGAAGGGAACATCCTTGCTTTTCTCCTCTAGTGTTGCCAGGACAGCTGTTGCCACTTTGCTGCATGCCTCTACAAAGTTTGCTCTAATTTCCTGAAGAGAATCATCTCGGCACGCCAGAGCCAATGGAAGCAATGTGTCGAGTTCTTCCATGATGTCAGAACAAAACTGAGAAAATAAATGTGGCATGGAATTATTTGTAGTCTGACTAGCACTGTTTAATTTATACACACTGGGGTCAGATTCTTGAAAAATAAAATTGTTACAAAACATACATATATTCAATCAGCTTTACAAACATATTCATTAAACAGGGGAGAAACATTTATCTACAGTAAATGCATTATTCTTTCATTCCGTCTTGCTTTAAAGCTGCATATTGTATATTGGGGGAAACAAAACCATCTCATGCTAGTAATTTATTCATTTTGGTTTTGATTTCACTAAATGTACACTCAAAGCAAAGTTAATTCCTTGTCAACAAAGATAATTTTCTAAACTAATTTATTTTGAAAAATATACAAGCAATTTTAACACTGAATTTGGAAACAAACTTATCATATCTCAACAAATTCATATATTGATCTCCCTAAAATTATCTCCCAAAACCTTACCCTTTTTTTTTTAAGCATTCATTAACAGCATTCCAAATCTGCTATAATAGTTGCAAAGCTTACCAAAAAAACACTTTCAAATATATATTCCCTTAGAAAAACAATTTAATTGACCTTTCAACCAACTCTAAATTGGCCATATTACCGATTATGATCAGTTGAATGGCATGTTTAATGATATGAATACAAGAAATCCCATTATAGCCATGTCTCAAAGCTTTTAACATTTTCCAACTGAAATACTTGATAACAGAGCAGAATGTTAGAATGAGTGTTAAAATGATTCAGAATGTTTTAGAACTTTTTGGGTGAAAAAAATAATGCCAGTGAAGTTTGAAAGTTAATTCTTTCAAGTATAGACTAAAAGTTATTGTATAAAGCTCAGCTTCACATTGTAATGCTTCTCACATTCTTTTT